>OW804095.1:1959449-2026819 GCA_942159475.1 Sthenelais limicola | reverse complement strand
AGAAACAGCTAAACATAGACAGGTAGAAAATAGTCCTTGAATATCAAATTAAATAGCCATGGAAATTTATATCGGAGTATTTTATTGTAAATCTGTTTGGCAATAACCAACCACCAGGAACCCACTGGAAGACTTGGAATCTAGGTTTCAAAAATGGGGCCTTCCTTTTTGTAGCTATCATCTATGCAAATAAAAAATGTCTTGAATTGAATTGAATTGAAAGACATAAAGAATTTTGTGGGAAGGTTTGTCAAACGGCCACAGAGAATCCTTCCCTCCCCGTCATACATACATTAAATGTGTCCTATAGTCATGGATTACATGTTCCACAACAGCTGAAACAACTCCTCACATTTCAAAGAAGATTGTTTTATACTCGTTAAAGGACTGTGAGATGAAAGACATTATTCAGCCGGATTTCCCAGAAGGGTGAAGAAGGGTCCAACTTTGGAACCCTTCATGAATAACCTTTTATTACTGGGAGAGGAATGGCTGTATCGTGGGGCAGGGCATCACATGTAGCATATGTTCACTATCATAAACCACTAGTGCTTTATGACTTACAATTTCACCATATCAGACCATCTCAGATAGGGCAGATATGATGCCACATACATAACCATAGATGTAGATTATAAACATTATACTTATTTTATTATTCCTGTTCCATGTTACAACACTACGGTATTATATGGTTGTATCGAGCCTGATACTATGGTGTACTTATTGCTCGTCAGGTTGAGGAAGCAAGAGGTCCTAAACCCAGCCCACTAAGGCCAAAAAAAATAGGTGTGTTTCCGATTTATCTGGCTGAAAACTAGGTAGGGGGGGTGGTAACTTTTATTTTTTTGTTAAATTTTTTTGTTTGGAACCACCTCCCAGGAACTGAAAAAAAATGTCTTTTTCATATCAATAGTTGTTTTGAACATGGGAAATGTGCTTTTTGACAGTTTCAGGTTAGGAAAACCCGTTTTCCTGCTTTTATAAGCTTTTTTTTGTCAAAAAATCCAAAAAAGATATGATGGGGAAAAAATCAGGTATGGTAAAAAAAGATTTAGGTAGGGTAAGGTTTTTCTAGGTAGGGGGGGGGGGGGGGGGGGTAAATCGAAAACACACACTATTTTTTTTTGGCCTAAGGAGTAAAGGAATAAAGGAGTAAAGTGTAAATGGAGACAGTATTCCTCTCTGAATGATTTCTTTTGGAGCTGGTTCAACCCTTGTTGGCTTCATATTCCAGATGTTATCATTTTTCCCCACCCACTTCTCCTGCTATTGATATTCAAAATATTCATTCTCGCACAACTAACTATAAGATGATAAAACATATTATTATTTAGATATCGACAAATATTACGATCTGGAGAGGAAAACACAGATGTGCAACACTGGCGCCACCTATTGCAAGAACCGGCAAGAATGGCAACAGATATGTGATGTGTTACAGGAAAATGAGTCACAAGTTTTGAAAAAGAAGTTTGCAATATTTCTGGGTGGATAATTACTAGTAAAGTTGGTAAATATAGTCAATAACATGATCTGAGGAACGCAAGGATATATTTAATACACCGCCTTGTTGGTACATACATGTGTATATGGCTTAAAGCACTATGCATATATATGGGTGAAATCGCCAGAAAATGTACAATGCGCCTTCACCAATCCTAACAAATAAAGCAAATTTAAGAGAAAAATGACTCAAAATACAGTTCAACCTAACCAAACAAATTGCTAGTATCAATGCAATGCTGAATATACTCAAATTTACATAGCATGGACCAAATTGCAGCCTAATTTAGCAGAATTTACTAAATGTGTACAGCTGCCAATTGTACATTTCTGAAAATCTGACCCATATAGACCCTCGACAAATGAAGGCATTCCAATGAACGGATCTTATGAAAGCAACACTTTGACAATTCTGCGACCTGTGACTTGAATATGGGATTTGCATAGCCGCCATTTTGAATTTTGATTCGCATGGAATTATGAGATTAATGGTACAGTATAATTCTATAGAACACGTGCCATGTTCAGCGTGGACTATTTATCACTGCTCTAATGTCAATCTCCATGTGTTGTACATGTTTCCATTTGGTTAACATAGATCATTTATACAAGCTATGATATTGGTCAAAACATTCTTGCAATTTTCGATAGAAATGTTTCTAAATATTTGTATGTCAGATTTCATCAGAATCCATCCCAGGATGCACTGTAACAGAAGCAGTGAGAAATGGAAATCCCCTATTGAATTGAATTGAAAAACATTTTATTTCATTCAATGAATTTCTGAATGAATATTTTCGTCAGTAGCCTGATTACAGTTATCTTCTGTTATAATTTTATTACTATATACAGTGGTATTTACATTAGATTCTCATTTATTTTCATATAGTATAAGTATGGGTTTCAATATCATAATGAATAATATTTTCAGTTCATCTTTAATCTCACTAGCAATTAAAATACTGTTATAATTGAATGCGTAAATGCTCTCCTATCACTGCTATCACTAGTTTCATAAAATATTTCTAGGTAGCAATCATGAATGATATTTAATCAATCGGATCAGCCTTTAGTCATAATGCTGATGGTGCAAATATGTTTTTCTGTAACTCATCACCTCTAATAAGGTTGGTTGAAGCGCCTATGGTTCACACATAGGTAGATATGCCTCCACAGGTAGCTAAGGCGGAAGCTATATGCCCCCACATACAGATCAATGAAGCAATATGAAGCCGCCTAGTGGCGCTATATTCAACTATTGACGCTGCTTCTCTATGGTAACCGCTCCCAGCAGCATCCCCACCTCCCTAACAGGAGAGCGGTACAGAGGCAGAGAGTGAGAGAGAGGCGCAGGAGGCGGAGGAGGAGGTCGTGCTGGTGGTGGAGGAGGAGGAGGAGCCGGGAGGAAGAGAAAGAAGGAAGAGACGGAGGAAGAGGAGAACTGGCAGAATGGAGAGAAGAGAGGACAGTAACAACACAACGTCATGGCAATAACGTCTCACTACTGACGTGCAGGCAGTGTGACGTAAGTGTTAAGCCCGTACAGACGTCAGGAACGTAAGGACACGTAACCAGACGTCTACCAATACCACGAGGGCACCAGGAGTAGGTGGAGTCTATAGTAGCAGATACAGGCGTCTGGAGGAGGATGTAGTGGTAGTGGTAGTGACGGAGGACACAATGGTGACAGGCTGTCACTGTGGCACACATAGGTGTCACATGTAGCTGTCACACCTGGTTATGAGTGACAGACACATGTGTATGAGTGTCTAAGCCTGACATATATAGCTTCCACCCAGGAGGAGGATACCCAGGAGGAAGTGTAGGTACATATACATACATGTAAGGCTATCTACACCCTGCCCGTACTGGAGCAATAGTGATACCTACAGCAGTAGCAGCAGGAGGAGTACAAGCCGTGGTGCTGGTGGTGGTGGTGGGCGGTTGCTATGGCAGCAAGCTTCTCCAGGGTGTGAAGAGAAGGGGCAGGAAGGGCAGTAGAGAGGGGAGGGATTAAGAGCGGGATTATTGGATCAACAGATCATTAATCTCCCCGGGTGACAGAGATTATCGCTCAATACCTTAAACCCGGCGACGCATCCGTGCCGCCATCACATGCCACTCTCTCAATTATTCAACTAAACACTTTAATCCAAGGTAAACAAAGGCAGCAAACAGTGAATAAACAAGATTAAGTCCTTCAGTCTACCACCCCTGTCCCTATATGTGATGTGTTATAGGCAAATTAGTCATAAGTCGCAAAAAATAGATTTTGAGATACCATTATATTTGAAAAGATGAGATCAAGCCGATTCCAATGATAGTAAACAGTCTAATAATCTAATAAGTATTTCTAGATCTTAAATTTGATATTTTCGTTTTTGAAAAAAATAGTTTCCAATATTTCTGGGGGTCAATATTTATAACCAGTAAAGTAACTCAATGTAGTCCATAAGAGGACCTTTAAAACGAAAGGATATATTACATAGATTGTCCTGAAATTTGATACATCGATTGATATAGCCATAAGTGATGAACCCTCTAAAACTTAGAAAATTCCAATAATGTGATCTTGTGAAAAAACACTTTGAAAAATAGCAATTTTGCGACTTATGACTCATTTTCCTGAAACACATCACATATGTACTCTAACAAGCTACATCTTAGCTTATTCATATCTAAACGCTGCATTTTCAGCCAACATCAAACTAAAGATTAAAGTCTATTTTTTGTTTTTTTGTTCTTTATTGTCCGAACCATCGGGACGTTTTGTCTGGTTGTTTCGTGAGATTTCTAATTCTTGTAAAACATATATGAGAGTTGCAGAATATTGATAATTTAATCCCCATAGGTTTTAATCTGAGTAACTCTTGTATAAACATAATTATAACAGCAGCAGAATATTGATACATTCAGTCCTATAAGTCATAATATGAGTAACTCCAGTCCTATAAATCATAATATGAGTAACTCTTGTACAAACATATATCAGCAGCAGAATATCGATACATCCAGTCCTATAAGTCATAATATGAGTAACTCCAGTCCTATAAATCATAATATGAGTAACTCTTGTACAAACATATATCAGCAGCAGAATATCGATACATCCAGTCCTATAAGTCATAATGTGAGTAACTCTTGTATAAACATATAACAGCAGCAGAACATTGATAAACCCAGTCCTATAAGTCATAATATGAGTAACTCTTGTACAAACATATATCAGCAGCAGAATATTGATAAACCCATTCCTATAAGTCATAATGTGAGTAACTCTTGTATAAACATATAACAGCAGCAGAACATTGATAAACCCAGTCCTATAAGTCCTGTTTTGGAAAATGTAAATACACCAGAGAACATGGAGACCTCCATTAGTCGGAGAACCGTCCTCTGTCAGCGAGAAAAAAATCGAAAATAAAAGTTTCTAATCTAATCTAATCTAATAAGTCATAATATGAGTAACTCTTGTATAAATATATAACTGCACCAGAATATTGATAAATCCAGTCCTATAAGGCATAATATGAGTAACTCTTGTACAAACATATAACAGCAGCAGAATATTGATAAATCCAGTCATATAAGTCACTATATGAGTAACTCTTGTATAAACATAAAGCAGCAGCAGAATATTGATGTATCCAGTCCTATAAGTCATAATATGAGTAACTCTTGTATAAACATGTAACAGCAGCAGAATATTGATAAACCCAGTCATATAAGTCATAATATGAGTAACTCTTGTATAAACATATAACAGCAGCAGAATATTGATAAACCCAGTCCAATAAGTCATAATATGAGTAAACTTGGGAAGATCTTGTCAGTCTTAATAGCTGAGAATGCAGCTTCAAGTTCAATCAAATAATAGACATAGCCCAGCATCCACTCATCCCCCCACAGGTTAATGTGGGGCAGGATTAGGCCTATATACAGTAGTGGGGGATGAAGGCTAAAAGCATTGCCTCCCTGACCGCCTGCTTAAAGCTGCCATATATACACTAATGCACTGGCTCTCATACCTACTTATATACCTTATCCTCCTGCTTTAATTAACTGCTTTATAGAGTAATAAAGGCTAAGATATTAGCTGGTGAGAACGCTCCACTCTACGCTATAAGGGTCAGATCGTCAGAAAATGTACAATCAGCAGCTCTACACATTGAGTAAATTCTCCTAAATTCGAATAAAAAATGATAAATACTACGTATATTTGAGTATATTTGGCATAGGGTTGACCCAAATGATCTGTTTGGTTATGTTGAACTGTGTTTTGAGTCTCATTTCTTGTATTTAATTTGGGTTATTTGGGAGGGTTTCTGAATGTGAATTGTACATTGTCTGGAGATTTCACCCATAATAATATCTCTTCATTATGCCCTACATGGATCTACTAATACAGCCACAATGCCATGCATTTGCTTCAAGGTAATATAATTGCCACAGTTCATTAGTTAATATCGCTAGACATGTGTACCATTAGTATATACAGTCAGTAAGGCATACATAGAACGATGGCATTAATTCACAAGTAATTTCTTGGCCTTCATAAAATACAGATGATAGTTTGTTCCACACCTTGTCTGGATACACTTGTCGCCATTAGCATGTAGAAACTTTGGTACGTTTGTACTGACATTCATACAATAAGTACTGCAGAATAGTGCATATGGGGGAAATCGTCAACAAATGTACAATTCACCGTATCTCCCAAATAATCTAAATTTAACGTAGAAATGGAGTTCAAAATGCAGTTTCAACGCAACCAAATGCACTTTTAAACCATCGGAACCAATTATACTCATATAACTAGTATCTATAATTTGTCAGCCTAATTTAGCAGAATTTACTAAATGTCTAAAGCTGCCAATTGTGCATTTTCTGAATATCTGACCCATGTGGATAAGATTTTGAATTAACTTTGAACCTGTTTTCTGTCTTGAATTTGGGTTAATTGAAGGGATTAGTGAAGGGGAATTGTACATTTTCGGGCGATGTTAACCATATGTGATGTGTCACAGGAAAATGAGTCACAAGTCGCAAAAAATGGATTTTGAGATATTATCATATTTGCATAGATGAGCTCAAGCCGATTCTATTGGTAGTAAACATCAAGGACATCTATACGTTTCTAAATTATAAGTTAGATATCTTTATTTTTGAAAAAAAAAGTTTTTGATATTTTTGGGTGGATAATTACAAAATAAAGTACCCAAATATAGTCCATAAGATGACCTTAGAAATGCATAGATATATTTAATACATTGCCTTGAAATTTCAGACATGTATTATTATCACTAGCAGCATTAAGTATCCCAAAAATTAGAATATACTAAGAAAGATATCTTATAAATAAATATCTTTGAAAAATATCTATTTTGCGACTTATGACTCATTTTCCTGAAACACATCACATATATACACCAGTGTAGTGTATAGGCCATGTAGGTAGGGGTGTTTGCACCTGTGCAGGTGGGAGGGTTTAGGGCTATAGGTGGAGGGTGAATTAGGAGTGTTTGCACCTGTACAGGTGGGAGGGTTTAGGGCTATAGGTGGAGGGTGAATTAGGAGTGTTTGCACCTGTGCAGGTGGGAGGGTTTAGGGCTATAGGTGGAGGGTGAATTATGAATGAGTGAAGGAGGCATTAGCATGTATACTCACAGATTCATGGACAATTAATGGATTAATTTAACTCCAGGGTAAACTTACTCAATAATACATGTTTGGGGCCGCTCTAATCACGTAAACATACTTAATTATACATGTTTAGGGCCGACCCTTATAGGGTAAATATCACTCGGCAGCAGAGTACAACGGTACTCTTACTGTCAGATTATGAGCATTTCCGGGGTATTTAGCACTGTTAGGGGTATGAATACATGTACCAAATTTCGAAACAGGGTGTTAGATATATCCATGCATTCCTCGGGTCAGATTATATAGTATATTTAGCTACTTTACTAGAAAATATCCACCCAGAAAATGTAATACACTGTCGTCAAATGTGGTACATGGATTGATCTGACTTAAAGTGGTAAGCTCCTAAGAAATGAGAATATTCCAATAAAGAGATCTTGTGAATAAATGATAAGGTTGTTTTTTTAAACATGTTATATTTCGAGAAACAATTTTATACAATAATATGTTTCATGCTTTCCAAAATAAATCTCAAATAACAACATATAATGTCTAAGTTAACAATATCACTCCCCCTTAAGGGGTTAGTTACGTCATAGCAACCTAGCGAAGCCGCGCGATCCAGAGAACACATTACATCTACTACAAAACAAATCTATATTACAACTTTTTTACTTTATCTTTGATTTATGATATAACAATATAATATATATAATATATAACATATGTTTCTATTGCCATTATTGCAGGGTTCTCCACATCCCAACAGTTGCCAGAGGCTGAGGTGCTCACGCTAACATTACACACCAATTAAGGATTTATATTACACAACTCCACGGTGGATTTATACATAGCCTCCTCAGGGATTAGACAATCCTGCACCTAAACCCCCTCCAGCCGGGCTGTAGTGGCAGTGTGACGAGGGACTGCTATTAGCGGAATTATACAGCATCTCCGAGCCACTCTCAGCCCCACACTAGCGAGCTACTCGTACATTGCGTAAAGGTGGAGGGAGTAAGAGGAGGGTGGTTGTGATAGCATTACCTAACACCATTACCCCCTCACCGTGCAGTGATTCACTCCACTGCACAAACATCCCCCCACACTACCGCTACATTGTGCTACTATACACGCAGGCAGGCTGGGGTGTTGTGTTGGCACAACTACTGCAATTAACTGGTCCTGAAGGACAATTGTGACATAATGTTTCTTACCCTTAGACTACCCCATTGTCAGGGCTCCTATAGTATAGGGGTCTGATGTATTGCAGTGTGACAACCTGTCCTGTACACTCTACGCCTCTACACTCTATTCAGCTTGCTACAACCTGTCCTGTACACTCTTACAACTTGCTACATTACATCTTACAACATTCTCCACTTTGAGGATTTACAAAAAAGGATGTATTTTCCACTATGTTCCTGGGTGAGGGTGGAAACTAGAGCCTGTTCTTCTATTGCCTAGTCCTGCAGTGGGTGCAGTGGGTGGGAGAGGAACAAGTTTGAGGCATAAGCACAGTGGGTAGGGGGAAGCCTGGAGGAATCCATCACTTCATGCTAGGTTGTGCCTGCCATACAATACCACTACAGCAGGCATGGGTGACTGAGTGGAGGAGTGTGCCGGGAATACTAACCCACTCTATACAGGCTCTACATACACTTACTGCATGAAACCTGCCCTCCACCGCTGGGTACTTGTCATACGCTATCTACATAATCTACTGTCTCTAGCCACCTGTGGATGAGTATATTTGGATTGATTCAAAATATCTGTTTGGTTATATTGGACTGTATTTCGGAGCTAATTTCCGCATCAAATCTGGATTATTTGAAAGGAAAGTTGAAGGGGAATTGTACATTTTCAGGACAACTTTACCCATTCACACATAGACCTACTGCATGAAACCTACCCCCAACCACTGGGTGCTTGTGATACGCTATTTACATAATGCACTATTTGTAACCACCTGTGGGGATGACTGGTGTGATCTCTATACAACACTAGTAGTAGTGAGTAATCAATGAGTGGAGCTCTCACCAGGATCACATGACCGTCACGTGACTGTGTGTTTGTCACATGACCAGAGTCTGGGATACCTCACAGGGTAGGTTAGTGGTTGCCATGGTTACATCCAGTCACGTGTGGTGCTGATTGTGTGGGTGTGTGTGAGGGTGAGGGTTGAACCCTGCACCCTGGCTATCACAGTGCAGCAATTAGATAAGTGAACATATTCACGTCACATCCCTACCCACCCCCACCTGGTGCCAGCTCTCTGTACCAATATCCATAAGTGACCGCTGCACCACGAGAGGGAGCTGGTAATAACGATGACTCAGCAATATTTCCTCACACGCTTTCAGCACAAAAAGCTGTCATACCAGCATTAACAGTGTATCTATATATACAGGTGTTAGTGGTATAACTGGTACCAGCATTAACAGTGTATCTATATATACAGGTGTTAGTGGTATAACTGGTAGCACAACAGCTCCTCCAGGGTTGAGGCTAAGGACTATAGACTCACCTGTCACCACCTGATCCTCCATCCACCATTGTTACTAGGGTTACACGGCAGCACCACCATTATACACAGGTGTCACCAGGTGTCACCAGGTGGCACCCAATATTCCACTACACCAAGAATACTTTATTTTATGAGATTTATTTTTACACGACAAAACCAGGCAGCAAAACCAGCCAAGAGTTTGACAAACTGAGTTCTTCCATATTTCCATACAGCATTAATCTACTTGGTACAATCCACTGCTGCAGTTATTGGTGTGCAATATATCACCGTGTTATCTACTTATCTATGTACAGGTACAAACACCATATTAACACAGTTAGAGAGCCTGAGTGGTTACCATAAGTGAACAATACATGAGCAAGATCTTGTACCAACCTCAGATTTACACATTTAGTAATTTCTGCTAAATTAGACTGAAAAATGGTCAATATCTGTATATCTGAATATATTTAATATTGCCTATAGATTGAAACAATCTGTTGGGCTATATTGAACCAAATATTGAATATTATTTTTGTGTGAAATTTGAGTTTTTTGCGAGGATTGGAGAAGGCGAATTGTACAATATCTGCCGGTTTCACCCACTAGAGAGGTAGAGGTAGAGAGGCAGGAGCCCCCCCCCCTCCCCGCCCACCTGGTGTACCTCAGCGTTGGAGTCAAAGGTGGCGCTGCTAATTACCCCCTCCCACCCACCTGCAGCAGCAGGAGACGCTGGAGGAACGCTCCCCTGCAGGTGTAAGACACTGGAGGAGGAGGCACACCTGACCCTCAGCCCACCTGGTTACCTTGGGAACACTGACCAGGTGTAGAGGTACTGGAGGAGCTACCCTCCAGGAGTAGGTAAAAAGCTGAGCTAAGTGTTTAATGGAGCTTTGCGACAGCTTCCTGGCAGCAGGAGACGTGCGAGTTACTCCAATAGTGGGTGGGTGGAGTCCATATGCTCTGTACTGCTCATTACCTTATATTTAACCACTAGAGTTACTCCAATAGAGCAACTGGTGGGTGGAGTACTGCTCATTACCACTATATTTAGCCGCTAACCAGCATTAAACAGGCGCCTCCTCTATATATAGGTGGCAGTGGGAGGACTATATGGACTGTTACCGTTAATACCACACGCACGGTGACCAGTAGAGATAAGAGCAGCAGGAGACTGGGGGAACTGGTGCACTGAGTGCTAACTCCTTCACAGACTGGATGACTTCCTGGTGAATTAGTCAGAGGAAGTGAGAGGAATTGAAGCCAACACAAACACAAGACTTGTAGTTAAATGAATGAGCCGTTATGTGAAGCACCTAATGGTAATGTGAAGACGTGAAAATGTGAAGCACTCCAGTATTGCATTCCAGTATTGTATTACTTCTTGCATGGACGTAAAGCTCCATCCAGCGGCCACTATGTGAATCATGCTGAAAGCTTGGACAAGTGTGAAATGTGAATCAATAGGAAGAACACATGAACATGTGAATCAATAGGAGGAACACATGAACATGTGAATCAATAGGTGGAACACATGAACATGTGAATCAATAGGAAGAACACATGAACATGTGAATCAATAGCAAGAACACATGAACATGTGAATCAATAGGAGGAACACATGAACATGTGAATCAATAGGAAGAACACATGAACATGTGAATCAATAGGAGGAACACATGAACATGTGAATCAATAGGAAGAACACATGAACATGTGAATCAATAGGTGGAACACATGAACATGTGAATCAATAGGTGGAACACATGAACATGTGAATCAATAGGTGGAACACATGAACATGTGAATCAATAGGAGGAACACATGAACATGTGAATCAATAGGAAGAACACATGAACATGTGAATCAATAGGAAGAACACATGAACATGTGAATCAATAGGTGGAACACATGAACATGTGAATCAATAGGTGGAACACATGAACATGTGAATCAATAGGTGGAACACATGAACATGTGAATCAATAGGAAGAACACATGAACATGTGAATCAATAGGAGGAACACATGAACATGTGAATCAATAGGAAGAACACATGAACATGTGAATCAATAGGTGGAACACATGAACATGTGAATCAATAGGTGGAACACATGAACATGTGAATCAATAGGAGGAACACATGAACATGTGAATCAATAGGAGGAACACATGAACATGTGAATCAATAGGAGGAACACATGAACATGTGAATCAATAGTGCGAGGTACAGCGGGTGGTATGGTATGGGAAGCAGACAAACTAACATGGATCTCTGCCGCCACAGCCAGGATTATGTGACAAAGATTATGTTTTACTACCTGGAGTTAGGGAGCCTAAGGATGATGGATTAAGAGATTAGGAGAAAGATCATCATAATCCTCCACTAATTTACATGCCATTAGTGGAGTGTGCACCAATCTGTGTTAATGGTCCTATTGCATGCGGCCGGCAGTAAAACACGCGGGTGATCACGAGGGCGGCGCGTTTAGAAACACTAAACTTTAAAACTTAAGAGTCAGCGTGTCTCTTTGTGTAACCCCGTCTGGTAAGTGGATGTTTATAAGCAGTACCAGGCGTACTTTGAATACCTCTCCCCTCATTACTGTTTAACGACTTTAAGTTGTGAGTGAGAGTTGAAAGGTTGCTGCTATACATAGTGACTCATTCATACACATGAATGTGGACCTATATTACTCCCTCTGCACCATAACCAGCAATAGTCCTGTATACCCTTGATGAGCTATTGTGTCTATTGTAGAATCTCTATACACAGGAACCATAACTTGGCAGCGGGCTGCGCCTCAGTAGAATAGCGGCGAGCCCGCGGGTAATGTCCTGGTGCAGTGAAGGTGCATCTGGTGCAGCTAAACACAGGGTACAGCCTGAGGTGCATTGTGTCACCCACTGGGCGATAATAGGGGCTAATGGTGGGTCCACACACCCGCCACCTACTGGCCTTCTTACACAACACGGCTTAGAGACGCCTATGTAACAATGCGTGGTGAGTATTGAGGAATGTGAGGCATGTGAGGCATGTGAGGTATGTGAGGTATGTGTGGAATGTCTGGCCTCTATACTGCACAGAGTAAGGCATACAGTGCGGGCAATTGTCCCACTATACACAACTACACGTTCATACATACAGGCTATAACTACCATTAACTCTACCACTGCATAGCACCAGGCACATTCCAGCACAGTATAACACAAGTACATGTGCCTACATAACCCTGGACACTGCACGAAGTTACGCCCACACACCCGTGTATTGTCACACCCCGTGATACACCTTTGTCTCACTAACAGCTTTATTGATTACATCCAGTGAATGTTGATAAAGGCTGACAGACTATAAGCTATATATCATTGCGGGAATACATACTTGTAGTCTTGTTTATAGCGTGGATCGTGGTGTTTGTGGCTGGGTGCTGGTTAATATGACAGGCTAAGGTAGAGGACCGAGGCCCACCTCTACACGGCTGCACCAGATCTATGGAATATTCATAGCGCTCGGGGACACATCTCTGAGACCAGTCTAACACAAGACGCTGCCATCAGACGCTGTCTGCTCCTCCAGGGGGGAGAGCTCCAGGGTGTATAGGTCACTTGTAGCGCCGCTCTACACATCATCAGTATCTTCCACATCACGGTAAGGCGGGCTGGGTAACGCTTTTATACAACTCTCATATAAGGGTTCTTGTTTAAAGTTATCATTAGGTATATTATATTCGTGTTGTTGGTTGTGTAAACTATGGTGACTCAGCAACCCCTAAGTACAAGAGTGCACATTTTAGCACCTTAGAGGCATCCCCTGAATGTAATAACTATCCTTGATAAAGGGCAAATGTACGCCCGAAACGTCGCACCCCAATAAACTCAAACCAAATACTTACCAATGTAATCTGGCCTCAAATGTAATAAAAAAAAAGATTTTCAGAAAATGTACAATTGGCAGTTCTACACATTAGGTGAATTCTGCTAAATTAGGCTGCAATTTGGTCAATACTAGGTTAATTCGAGATTACGTGCCATTGCAGTGATTCTAGCAATATATTAGGTTAGTTTGAACTGTATTTTGAACTTTATTTTCGTCTCACATTAATTTTGGGTTATTTAAGAGGATTGGTGAAGACGAATTGTACATTTTCTGATGATTTGACCCTTAATGGACCACCCGTGGCGGTACACATAAGGTGGCCCTGTGAGGACACATGCGGCCATGTTGCTACCCCTTAACTCATAATCAAGCATTTCTAAATATTCCTTTACACATAAATGCAGATTAGCTAATTAATGTGTTGATAAAGGATAAATATGACAGGTTTCGCATCAAAGAGTGATATTCTTAGCGAATGAAACCAATTAATTATATATAATCCATCTTAAATAATGTAAAAAGGGAACATTTTATAGATAATTTGTGGACTTTTCACTAAAGTACTTTAGTGGAGGAGGGTCAATACTTCCTCTGGTTCTGGATATACCGACTGGAATAAATCATAATATTATATTGTTTGCAATGGTCGATTTTATCATACTTATGATACACGGATTGATCTGAGAACAACGTATCTAGAGTTAGTCACGCATAGTGCGTATTTCACTAGTGATTTACGTGGGGTTTTCATGGCAACCAATGTGTTTTTGTTACTACGGTAACATTCGAATTTATCACTCAATTTGTTTCTATTTTCATGATAGAAAGCATGTATAATAAATCTGTTAACTAACTTGTTGGTTTTTCAGTTGTTTAGAATATTGCAATATATTCACACTCCTTCAACCAACTCGTTAGTTAACCTGTATTCATACAACTCCAATATATTGTGATATATGGACATGTTATATACCACATACACGTGGCTGCTGCCAGAAAGCCTCACCAGGTGGCCACCACTGCTCGTGTAGCCGTCCATCTGATAATAACCGCATTTCACATCATATCGTGTGTTATGGAAACATGTATAACACATAGCTATTGGCATTAGAACATTGATTCTATAGACTTCTATAGATTTTACACCAGACCATTAGTCCCATAAGTCCATGATATTGATGAATATACGGTAATTACCAATGTGCCAACTGTGTGGACGGTAGAATAGAGAATTACTGGGTAAGAAGTGACTTGTGCCTAGTGTACCAGTCTGTGGGCAGGAATGGTGGCTGAGTGTTGTATGCAGGTTTTACATCCACTCCAGTATTCTGTACAGCCTGAGGTTATTGTTATTGTGTTATTACATCTGGTAGAACACAACTCCTCCAGTAGATTCATTCACTTGTACTGGTTAAACACCATACATGTGTTAGGTAGATTACTGGTATCATACCATGTATAGTGCTATATCATTCTCACATTATATATACCGCTGATTCATGCATAGTATTCATGCAGCTATAATAGCCGTCAAACAGTTATTGGGTGAAGTCGCAACAAAATGTACAATTCACCATCATCATTCCCTCAAATAACCCAAATTTCAGACAAGAATAAAGTTCAAAATACAGTTCAACCTAACCAAACAGATTGCTAGAATCAAAGCTATGCCGAATATACTCGAGTTATTCAATATTGACCAAATTGCCGTCTTATTCAGCAGAATTCACTAAATGTGTTCAGCTGCCAATTGTGCATTTTATGAAAACCTGACCAGGGCTATTGTTCATTTTTGCACAATGGGGGGTTTGCATGTATGTGCTACTGCGCAGGTCTGTTACCGTGCATCCTGGGATAGATTCGGATGAAATCTCACATACAAATATTTAGCAACATTTCTATCGAAAGATGAAACGATCTTTTCACTAATATCATAGTTTGTGTAAATGACCTATTAATAAGCAAATGCATGATGGAAAAGATGAAATCATGTGTTATTGAAACATGTATAGCAACACATGGATATTGACAATAGAGCATTGATAAATAGTCCATGCTGATCATGACAGGAGTTCTATAGATTTTAGACTGTACCATTATTCATGCAAATCAAGATTCAAAATCGCGGCTATGAAAATCCCCCATTCTCTCTACCTTCCTCTGAGCAACACATTTTGCGATTAAAACCCAGAATTGATGACTATACGGTATTTAGCAATGACACAACTGTCTGGACGGTAAAATAGAGAATTATTTGATAGGAAGTGATTTGTGCCAGGAATAAATGAAATATGAGTCACCAGTTGCAATAAATGGATTTTGAGACATCACCATATTTGGAAAGATGTGACCAAGCTGATTCCAATGATAGTCAACAGTAGGACATCTAATAGGGAGTTATATATTTTATGTTTGATACATTTAATAAAAAAATATTGCAATATTTCACAGCTGGACAATTACTAGTAAATCCGCTAAATATATAATACTCTAAAGGATGACTTCTAAACGCATGGTATATTTAATACACGCTCTTAAAATTACTTGTAAATAAACCACTTTAAAACTATTAATCTGGCGACTTGTGACTGATTGTCCTCTAGCACATGAGATATTGGTATAAAGGAGCTCTTGTACACGCTATACATACATACACTCTACATTAAAGTACTCTACACTCTACATTAAAGTACTCTTAATGTCCAATATCCACCATTACCCACCAAACCAACAATACAACTCTTCACTCCAGTACCTCACTAAGCCAAAGCTGAGAGTAAAATAGAGAGGAAATAAAATAATGTTTATCGGCGGTGGACATGGAAGGAGCAGGAGAAGGAGGGCATGCCTGCTTGTAGCACCACCTAGCGGGGATGCCAGCAACGCCGGGGATTCCCCTTCCACAAGTCACGTGGTATTTGAGGAGCAGGTGCGTTCGGGAACTAAATGCCAACTCGATCTTGTGAGAAAAAGTGAAAGTTTCAAAAACAAGCAAAGCAAGAACTCCTGTAATCCGGGCTAATTGGGTCAAATTGACCTAATTAGGTCATGTGTTTATTCATCTTTCATATGTGGGTAATTAGGTCACATCACATGATCATGTTTGTCCATAAAAGAAGCTAGTGGTCGCCGTGTAGGATGTCGTAAGCGACAGCGACATTTCAAAGGCACAGCGACGACAGAATTTTTAATAATTACGTTTGAGAAAAACTGGTGAAATTACCATGTGATAAGACGCCAGAGGGAAGTGGTTTCTTGCCACGCTGTGAGGGACATGTAATATTCACACCAGTAGGTTGTGTGTTACTGACGGAGGTACATCAGTAGGTTGTGTGTTACTGACGGAGGTACATCAGTAGGTTGTGTGTTACTGACGGAGGTACACCAGTAGGTTATGTGGTACTGACGGAGGTACACCAGTAGGTTATGTGCTACTGACGGAGGTACACCAGTAGGTTATGTGTTACTGACGGAGGTACATCAGTAGGTTGTGTGTTACTGACGGAGGTACACCAGTAGGTTATGTGTTACTGACGGAGGTACATCAGTAGGTTGTGTGTTACTGACGGAGGTACATCAGTAGGTTATGTGCTACTGACGGAGGTACACCAGTAGGTTGTGTGTTACTGACGGAGGTACACCAGTAGGTTATGTGTTACTGACGGAGGTACACCAGTAGGTTATGTGCTACTGACGGAGGTACACCAGTAGGTTATGTGCTACTGACGGAGGTACACCAGTAGGTTATGTGCTACTGACGGAGGTACACCAGTAGGTTATGTGCTACTGACGGAGGTACACCAGTAGGTTATGTGCTACTGACGGAGGTACACCAGTAGGTTATGTGCTACTGACGGAGGTACACCAGTAGGTTATGTGTTAGTGACGGAGGTACACCAGTAGGTTATGTGTTACTGACGGAGGTACATCAGTAGGTTATGTGCTACTGACGGAGGTACACCAGTAGGTTATGTGTTAGTGACGGAGGTACACCAGTAGGTTATGTGCTACTGACGGAGGTACACCAGTAGGTTATGTGTTAGTGACGGAGGTACACCAGTAGGTTATGTGCTACTGACGGAGGTACACCAGTAGGTTATGTGTTAGTGACGGCGGTACACCAGTAGGTTATGTATTACTGACGGAGGTACACCAGTAGGTTATGTGCTACTGACGGAGGTACACCAGTAGGTTATGTGCTACTGACGGAGGTACACCAGTAGGTTATGTGTTACTGACGGAGGTACACCAGTAGGTTATGTGCTACTGACGGAGGTACACCAGTAGGTTATGTGTTACTGACGGAGGTACACCAGTAGGTTATGTGCTACTGACGGAGGTACACCAGTAGGTTATGTGTTACTGACGGAGGTACACCTCAGGTACACCACAGGCAGGATCCCACCTGGCACTATGGATAGAAGTAACTCATCCTGGAACTCATTTCACCCAATAGACAGTAGTATACTACGGTAGGATTTGTCAGTTTAAAGGTAAAATCTATTGCAGCAAAGATATTCTAGAATGAAGGATTGTGTTCAGTAATTGTTGAAAGAAGTCGCCTGTAATAATCAGTGATTACATAACCTCGCTACACCCTCCACAAACATGTGATGTGTTAAAGGAGAATGAGCCACAAGTCGCACAAAAATGATATTCATCAAACATTTTTCCACGGGAACCTTAGCTCAGAATCGTGTCATATTTAATGTGAATGTTTAGCACTGCTCGTAGAATGGATACATGTATGTACCAAACTTTAATACAGAGTATTGAATATATCTATAAATTTATATCTGAGGTTATCCCAGGGGGTATATTTAACAACTTCACTATAGTGAGTGACCCTCAAGGAGTAACTTTTATTCATGCATACATGAATAAAGAAGTATTTATTCGATGTCCAAATGATTACCATCATATGAGATATATGAGACATATGATGGTTGCTGTTTTGTTCCCAAACTGTCAGGATAAAAATATGTGATGTGTTTCAGGGAAATGAGTCATAAGTCGCAAAATTGATATTTTTCAAAGTGTTTTTTTCACAAGATCACACTATTTGAATGTTCTGATTTTTGGGGAGTTGATCACTTATAGCTATACTGATCAATGTATCAAATTCCAGGACAATCTATGTAATATATCCTTAGTTTTAAAGGTAATCATATGGACTACATTTCGTTACTTTACTGTTTATTGACCCCCAGAAATATTGGAAACATTTTTTCAAAAACGAAAATATCAAACTTAAGATCTAGAAATACTTGACTGTTTACTATCATTGGAATCAGTTTGATCTCATCTTTTCAAATATAATGATATCTTAAAATCTATTTTTTGCGACTTATGACTCATTTTCCTGAAACACATCAAATATGTCATAGTAAATTTCCAACATATCCAACATTTTTCTTTTTCAAATATCATTTTCCTTTTCTAAGATATTCAAACACATAATCAACATGACTTATGGATATCCTAATATCCTAAGACATACTTTCTTTTCTTTCTCTCACAGAGATATACACATAGCGATCTTATGCCAGAGTCACTTACTCATTTTCAAATACAACTAAGTGGTGTCTGAGTAGTGGCTAGTAGACTAGCACTGAGTCCCTTTGGCTATTCTCATAGACCAGAAATCCAACCATAGTAAAGTGGTTGCTATATGATACATTTCATTTCTGTAAAAGAATAATTAGTTTAATTATTGTTTTGTAGGTAATGCCCAAGAAATAGTGGTTGTGTGTGGATAAATTGCATTTATTTTTATGTATTGATATTATTTAGATTATAAAAATAATCAAGGTGCGCAAGTCTATCCATGACGCTTAGGAAAGGAGCAAGAAAGGAAGAAATCCTCACTGTCATATTTTAAAAGGACCAACTGCAATGCGTCATAGCAGCAGATGACACAGGTCATAGGTAATAGGTGAATGGTAATAGTAAAAAGACTTCTTGTAATGGGAGAAAAGATCTCAGTAATGAAGAAATAGTCGGTAACATGAAACTATTTGTTCCAGGAATAGGAATATCTGGTCAGTAATAGAAAAAGGTGTCTTAGTAATGTATTTGGCTATGTGTAGTATGTGCAAAAAAGGAGGAAAAGTCTGTAATATTACATATATTGTAGAGATAATGACTCTGGGATGCAACAGTTGGCACTAGTGTGACCGAATGATATATGCGGGTCAGATATTCAGAATATGTACAATTGGTAGCTGTACACATTTAGTAAATTCTGTAAAATTAGGCTGGAACTTGGTCAATACTAGGTAAATTCGAGTATATTCAGCATTGCGTTGATGTTAAGGTATGATGGAAGAATACACACGAACGTGTGGTCTGTACATATGTTCCTTCAGGATGTGGGTAAAGAGTAGGGGGCGGAGCCCTTACGTAATACCTATGGCTTAGCATGAATAAGTAGACTTGCACAGTACTGGATAGCTAAGTATAATTAGCGATTTTAATAATGAGATAATATGATTTATAGGTGATAATTAGATAGATAATGAGGTTACACAATGTTACGTAATGTTACATAACATTGACACTAGCAATCTGTTTGGTTAGGTTGAACTGTATTTTGAACTTTACTTTCGTTTGAAATTTGGGTTATTTGAGATGATTGGCGAAGTTGAATTGTACATTTTCTGAAAATCTGACCCATATATACCTGCACATGTGTGGGTGACATTTCAATTCAATTCAATTCAATTCAATTCATAGATTCTTTCATTGATGATGTTATTTCAGTTACAGGTTGTTCGTCGTCTGGTTAAATACAGAATATTTAGCCAGTTCTTCCGGCGAATGCCTAGAATCTTGATTGGCTTAGTTACAACACAATTTGAACAGTAAAATCATGAGTTAAATGATAGTTTTACAACGATCGATAGATTAAATGATAGTTTTACAGCAACAGCAGAAAAAGGGTGATGAGATGTGATGATGAATTAACAGGTTGTGATATCGGTTTTGAAGGACATTTAGCTGGAGTCATGCAAGGACACTGGGGTCCTCCTGTGTACAGTATACAGCAGCAGTAGCTGGGATTAGTGCTAGCTGGCATTAGGCCGTATCTACACCTCTATATGTCATGTGTTTCAGCAAAATGAGTCACAAGTCGCAAAATTGATATTTTTCAAAGTCATTTATTCACAAGATATCTTTTATATTTTCCCCATTGTTGAGGTATGTCCTGTGAGTGCAGCAATAACGCATCCTGTCTGAGTCCTGCCTTAGACTGACGTCACTATTCGGGACTATCAGCTGCATTCAGCCATATTAGGGCGAAGTTAGGGCGATAATAGGGCGATATTAGGGCAATAATAGGGAGACCAAGAGGCATGTATATATGGGTCAAATTTTCAGCAAATGTACAATTGGCAGCTCTACACAGTTAGGAAATTCTCCTAAATTAAGCTGAAAAATGATCAATACAGAGTATATCTGAGTATATTTGGTATCGCATTGATTCAAAGTATCAGTTCTGTTATATTAAACTCCATTTCGAAGCTCATTTCTGTCTTAAATGTGGGTTATTTGAGAGGAATGGTGAAGTCGAATTGTACATTTTCTGATAATCTGACCCATATACATGCTGCTGGGGGCGGCTACATACTGGTGCATTAGTCGCATTACATCTGTTAGACTACATGTGTGATGTGTTATAGATGAATGAGTCACAAGTCACAAAAAATGTATTTGAGGATATCCTCATAGTTGAAGCGATGAGATCAAGCCGATTCCAAAGATTGTTAGCATAAAGGACATCTAATAAGTATTTCTATATTTTCAGTTTGATGTTTTTATTTTTGAAAAAAAGGTGTGCCATATCTTTGGGTGGACAGACAGGACTGGTAAAGTAGGTAAATATACTCTATAGGATGATATTAGAAACGATATAATTATTTAGTACAGTCCTGAACGTGGTTCATGTCTTCATACAACCACAAGGACTAGATTCCCTAGATTCCCACTGACTGAGATTTCCATGAAGGCACTGAGAAAAACCAGTGATGGCTGTTTTTTACCGAGGTGACTGATAATTATCAGTCGCGCCCATTTGCGGCTGAAAATAATCAGTCATTGCTGGGGAAATATTTATATCTGACTGATAAAACGGCCGCGGGTTTTTCAGTGTAACAGTGAACACATTCATACAGAGAGATCTTGTGAATAAATCACTTTGTGACTCAATTTCCTGTAACTCATCACACGAGGTAGTAACACTCATACATACACGTGTAGCTCTGGGCAGTGATTAGGGCTGACTGTACAGGCAGGGAAATACACAACACACAACTGCAGGTACCTTAATATCGCCACACAGTCTCAGGGGAAGAGAAGAGAGTGGACAGCCAGATAGGGGAGAGACGGGTAGGGGACTAATGGGTGGGAGAAGTAGAGAAAGGAGCTATCAGAGGCATGAGGGAACGGACAGAGGGAGGGAGAGGAGGGAGACATAAGAGAGGACAGGAGAAAAGGGAGTATGATAAGAAGGGAGAGAAGCGGATGAATAAGAAGGGGGAGATAGAATAGGAAGAGCGAGAAGTAAAGGTGAGAGAAGAGGGAGAATGAGAAGAGGGACTGTGAGATGAGACAGAGAGAGACAAGGCAAGGAGATGAGGGAAGAGAAGAGCAGAGAGAAGAGGGAGAGAGAAGAGGAAGAAAAACGAGGGAAGGAGAAGATAGAATAGTTAAGAATAGTTAAGAAGAGGGCGAGAGAGAAGCGAGAGTGGGATGAAAGGCAAAGAGAGATGAGCGAGAGAAAAGGGAGAGACAGAGAGAAGGGAAGACTGGTAATGATAAGGTAGAGCAGGAGCTAGAGACCTATGAATACAAGGTGTGAGGTGGGAGTAAGGAGCTGGTGAGTGGGGGAGGTGTGGGGGAGGTATGGGGGAGGTGTGGGAGGGAGCACTAAGTACCAGGAGGTGGGAGTAAGGGGCTGGTGAGTGGGGGAGGTGTGGGGGAGGTGTGGGAGGGAGCACTAAGTACCAGGAGGTGGGAGTAAGGGGCTGGTGAGTGGGGGAGGTGTGGGGGAGGTGTGGGAGGGAGCACTAAGTACCAGGGGGCGGGTGTAAGGGGCTGGTGAGTGGGGGAGGTGTGGGGGAGGTGTGGGGGAGGTGTGGGAGGGAGCACTAAGTACCTGGAGGTGGGTGTAAGGGGCTGGTGAGTGGGGGAGGTGTGGGGGAGGTGTGGGAGGGAGCACTAAGTACCAGGAGGTGGGTGTAAGGGGCTGGTGAGTGGGGGAGGTGTGGGGGAGGTGTGGGAGGGAGCACTAAGTACCAGGAGGTGGGTGTAAGGGGCTGGTGAGTGGGGGAGGTGTGGGGGAGGTGTGGGAGGGAGCACTAAGTACCAGGAGGTGGGTGTAAGGGGTCGGTGAGTGGGGGAGGTGTGGGGGAGGTGTGGGAGGGAGCACTAAGTACCAGGGGGCGGGAGTAAGGGGCTGGTGAGTGGGGGAGGTGTGGGGGAGGTGTGGGAGGGAGCACTAAGTACCAGGAGGTGGGTGTAAGGGGCTGGTGAGTGGGGGAGGTGTGGGGGAGGTGTGGGGGAGGTGTGGGAGGGAGCACTAAGTACCAGGAGGTGGGTGTAAGGGGCTGGTGAGTGGGGGAGGTGTGGGGGAGGTGTGGGAGGGAGCACTAAGTACCAGGAGGTGGGTGTAAGGGGCTGGTGAGTGGGGGAGGTGTGGGGGAGGTGTGGGAGGGAGCACTAAGTACCAGGAGGCGGGTGTAGGGGGCTGGTGAGTGGGGGAGGTGTGGGGGAGGTGTGGGGGAGGTGTGGGGGAGGTGTGGGGGAGGTGTGGGAGGGAGCACTAAGTACCAGGAGGTGGGTGTAAGGGGCTGGTGAGTGGGGGAGGTGTGGGGGAGGTGTGGGAGGGAGCACTAAGTACCAGGAGGTGGGTGTAAGGGGCTGGTGAGTGGGGGAGGTGTGGGGGAGGTGTGGGGGAGGTGTGGGGGAGGTGTGGGGGAGGTATGGGAGGGAGCACTAAGTACCAGGAGGTGGGAGTAAGGGGCTGGTGAGTGGGGGAGGTGTGGGGGAGGTGTGGGAGGGAGCACTAAGTACCAGGAGGTGGGTGTAAGGGGCTGGTGAGTGGGGGAGGTGTGGGGGAGGTGTGGGAGGGAGCACTAAGTACCAGGAGGTGGGTGTAAGGGGCTGGTGAGTGGGGGAGGTGTGGGGGAGGTATGGGAGGGAGCACTAAGTACCAGGAGGTGGGTGTAAGGGGCTGGTGAGTGGGGGAGGTGTGGGGGAGGTGTGGGAGAGGTGTTGGAGGGAGCACTAAGTACCAGGAGGTGGGTGTAAGGGGCTGGTGAGTGGGGGAGGTGTGGGGGAGGTATGGGAGGGAGCACTAAGTACCAGGAGGTGGGTGTAAGGGGCTGGTGAGTGGGGGAGGTGTGGGGGAGGTGTGGGAGGGAGCACTAAGTACCAGGGGGCGGGTGTAAGGGCTGGTGAGTGGGGGAGGTGTGGGGGAGGTGTGGGAGGGAGCACTAAGTACAAGGAGGTGGGTGTAAGGGGCTGGTGAGTGGGGGAGGTGTGGGGGAGGTGTGGGAGGGAGCACTAAGTACCAGGAGGTGGGTGTAAGGGGCTGGTGAGTGGGGGAGGTGTGGGGGAGGTGTGGGAGGAAGCACTAAGTACCAGGAGGTGGGTGTAAGGGGCTGGTGAGTGGGGGAGGTGTGGGGGAGGTGTGGGAGGGAGCACTAAGTACCAGGAGGTGGGTGTAAGGGGCTGGTGAGTGGGGGAGGTGTGGGGGAGGTGTGGGGGAGGTGTGGGGGAGGTGTGGGAGGGAGTGCTCAGTACCAGGAGGCGGGTGTAAGGGGCTGGTGAGTGGGGGAGGTGTGGGGGAGGTGTGGGGGAGGTGTGGGAGGGAGCACTAAGTACCAGGAGGTGGGTGTAAGGGGCTGGTGAGTGGGGGAGGTGTGGGGGAGGTGTGGGGGAGGTGTGGGGGAGGTATGGGGGAGGTGTGGGAGGGAGCACTAAGTACCAGGAGGTGGGAGTAAGGGGCTGGTGAGTGGGGGAGGTGTGGGGGAGGTGTGGGGGAGGTATGGGAGGGAGCACTAAGTACCAGGAGGTGGGTGTAAGGGGCTGGTGAGTGGGGGAGGTGTGGGGGAGGTGTGGGAGGGAGCACTAAGTACCAGGGGGCGGGTGTAAGGGCTGGTGAGTGGGGGAGGTGTGGGGGAGGTGTGGGAGGGAGCACTAAGTACCAGGAGGTGGGAGTAAGGGGCTGGTGAGTGGGGGAGGTGTGGGGGAGGTGTGGGAGGGAGCACTAAGTACCAGGAGGTGGGTGTAAGGGGCTGGTGAGTGGGGGAGGTGTGGGGGAGGTGTGGGAGGGAGCACTAAGTACCAGGAGGTGGGTGTAAGGGGCTGGTGAGTGGGGGAGGTGTGGGGGAGGTGTGGGAGGGAGCACTAAGTACCAGGAGGTGGGTGTAAGGGGCTGGTGAGTGGGGGAGGTGTGGGGGAGGTGTGGGAGGGAGCACTAAGTACCAGGAGGTGGGTGTAAGGGGCTGGTGAGTGGGGGAGGTGTGGGGGAGGTATGGGAGGGAGCACTAAGTACCAGGAGGTGGGTGTAAGGGGCTGGTGAGTGGGGGAGGTGTGGGGGAGGTGTGGGAGGGAGCACTAAGTACCAGGAGGTGGGTGTAAGGGGCTGGTGAGTGGGGGAGGTGTGGGGGAGGTGTGGGAGGGAGCACTAAGTACCAGGAGGTGGGTGTAAGGGGCTGGTGAGTGGGGGAGGTGTGGGGGAGGTGTGGGGGAGGTGTGGGAGGGAGCACTAAGTACCAGGAGGTGGGTGTAAGGGGCTGGTGAGTGGGGGAGGTGTGGGGGAGGTATGGGAGGGAGCACTAAGTACCAGGAGGTGGGTGTAAGGGGCTGGTGAGTGGGGGAGGTGTGGGGGAGGTGTGGGAGGGAGCACTAAGTACCAGGAGGTGGGTGTAAGGGGCTGGTGAGTGGGGGAGGTGTGGGGGAGGTGTGGGAGGGAGCACTAAGTACCAGGAGGTGGGTGTAAGGGGCTGGTGAGTGGGGGAGGTGTGGGGGAGGTGTGGGAGGGAGCACTAAGTACCAGGAGGTGGGTGTAAGGGGCTGGTGAGTGGGGGAGGTGTGGGGGAGGTGTGGGAGGGAGCACTAAGTACCAGGAGGAGGGTGTAAGGGGCTGGTGAGTGGGGGAGGTGTGGGGGGGAGCACTAAGTACCAGGAGGCGGGAGTAAGGGGCGGGTGAGTGGGGGAGGTGTGGGGGAGGTGTGGGAGGGAGCACTAAGTACCAGGAGGTGGGTGTAAGGGGCGGGTGAGTGGGGGAGGTGTGGGGGAGGTGTGGGAGGGAGCACTAAGTACCAGGAGGTGGGTGTAAGGGGCTGGTGAGTGGGGGAGGTGTGGGGGAGGTGTGGGAGGGAGCACTAAGTACCAGGAGGTGGGTGTAAGGGGCTGGTGAGTGGGGGAGGTGTGGGAGGGAGCACTAAGTACCAGGAGGTGGGTGTAAGGGGCTGGTGAGTGGGGGAGGTGTGGGGGAGGTGTGGGAGGGAGCACTAAGTACCAGGAGGTGGGTGTAAGGGGCTGGTGAGTGGGGGAGGTGTGGGGGAGGTGTGGGAGGGAGCACTAAGTACCAGGAGGAGGGTGTAAGGGGCTGGTGAGTGGGGGAGGTGTGGGGGAGGAGTGGGGGAGGTGTGGGAGGGAGCACTAAGTACCAGGAGGTGGGTGTAAGGGGCTGGTGAGTGGGGGAGGTGTGGGGGAGGTGTGGGAGGGAGCACTAAGTACCAGGAGGTGAGTGTAAGGGGCTGGTGAGTGGGGGAGGTGTGGGGGAGGTGTGGGAGGGAGCACTAAGTACCAGGAGGTGGGTGTAAGGGGCTGGTGAGTGGGGGAGGTGTGGGGGAGGTGTGGGAGGGAGCACTAAGTACCAGGAGGCGGGAGTAAGGGGCTGGTGAGTGGGGGAGGTGTGGGGGAGGTGTGGGAGGGAGCACTAAGTACCAGGAGGTGGGTGTAAGGGGCTGGTGAGTGGGGGAGGTGTGGGGGAGGTGTGGGAGGGAGCACTAAGTACCAGGAGGTGGGTGTAAGGGGCTGGTGAGTGGGGGAGGTGTGGGGGAGGTGTGGGAGGGAGCACTAAGTACCAGGAGGTGGGTGTAAGGGGCTGGTGAGTGGGGGAGGTGTGGGGGAGGTGTGGGAGGGAGCACTAAGTACCAGGGGGCGGGAGTAAGGGGCTGGTGAGTGGGGGAGGTGTGGGGGAGGTGTGGGAGGGAGCACTAAGTACCAGGAGGTGGGTGTAAGGGGCTGGTGAGTGGGGGAGGTATGGGGGACGTGTGGGAGGGAGCACTAAGTACCAGGAGGTGGGTGTAAGGGGCTGGTGAGTGGGGGAGGTGTGGGGGAGGTGTGGGAGGGAGCACTAAGTACCAGGAGGTGGGTGTAAGGGGCTGGTGAGTGGGGGAGGTGTGGGGGAGGTGTGGGGGAGGTGTGGGAGGGAGCACTAAGTACCAGGAGGTGGGTGTAAGGGGCTGGTGAGTGGGGGAGGTGTGGGGGAGGTATGGGAGGGAGCACTAAGTACCAGGAGGTGGGAGTAAGGGGCTGGTGAGTGGGGGAGGTGTGGGGGAGGTGTGGTGGAGGTGTGGGAGGGAGCACTAAGTACCAGGAGGTGGGAGTAAGGGGCTGGTGAGTGGGGGAGGTGTGGGGGAGGTGTGGGAGGGAGCACTAAGTACCAGGGGGTGGGTATAAAGGGGCTGGTGAGTGGGGGAGGTGTGGGGGAGGTGTGGGAGGGAGCACTAAGTACCAGGAGGTGGGTGTAAGGGGCTGGTGAGTGGGGGAGGTGTGGGGGAGGTGTGGGAGGGAGCGCTAAGTACCAGGAGGTGGGAGTAAGGGGCTGGTGAGTGGGGGAGGTGTGGGGGAGGTGTGGGAGGGAGCACTAAGTACCAGGGGGTGGGTGTAAGGGGCTGGTGAGTGGGGGAGGTGTGGGGGAGGTGTGGGAGGGAGCGCTAAGTACCAGGAGGTGGGAGTAAGGGGCTGGTGAGTGGGGGAGGTGTGGGGGAGGTGTGGGAGGGAGCACTAAGTACCAGGGGGTGGGTATAAAGGGGCTGGTGAGTGGGGGAGGTGTGGGGGAGGTGTGGGAGGGAGCACTAAGTACCAGGAGGTGGGTGTAAGGGGCTGGTGAGTGGGGGAGGTGTGGGGGAGGTGTGGGAGGGAGCACTAAGTACCAGGAGGTGGGTGTAAGGGGCTGGTGAGTGGGGGAGGTGTGGGGGAGGTGTTGGAGGGAGCACTAAGTACCAGGAGGTGGGTGTAAGGGGCTGGTGAGTGGGGGAGGTGTGGGGGAGGTGTAGGAGGGAGCACTAAGTACCAGGAGGTGGGTGTAAGGGGCTGGTGAGTGGGGGAGGTGTGGGGGAGGTATGGGGGAGGTGTGGGGGAGGTGTGGGAGGGAGCACTAAGTACCAGGAGGTGGGAGTAAGGGGCTGGTGAGTGGGGGAGGTGTGGGGGAGGTGTGGGGGAGGTGTGGGGGAGGTGTTGGAGGGAGCACTAAGTACCTGGAGGTGGGTGTAAGGGGCTGGTGAGTGGGGGAGGTGTGGGGGAGGTGTGGGAGGGAGCACTAAGTACCAGGAGGTGGGTGTAAGGGGCTGGTGAGTGGGGGAGGTGTGGGGGAGGTGTGGGAGGGAGCACTAAGTACCAGGAGGTGGGTGTAAGGGGCTGGTGAGTGGGGGAGGTGTGGGGGAGGGGTGGGAGGGAGCACTAAGTACCAGGAGGTGGGTGTAAGGGGCTGGTGAGTGGGGGAGGTGTGGGGGAGGTGTGGGAGGGAGCACTAAGTACCAGGAGGTGGGTGTAAGGGGCTGGTGAGTGGGGGAGGTGTGGGGGAGGTGTGGGAGGGAGCACTAAGTACCAGGAGGTGGGTGTAAGGGGCTGGTGAGTGGGGGAGGTGTGGGGGAGGTGTGGGAGGGAGCACTAAGTACCAGGAGGTGGGTGTAAGGGGCTGGTGAGTGGGGGAGGTGTGGGGGAGGTGTGGGAGGGAGCACTAAGTACCAGGCCAGGAGGTGGGTGTGAGGGGCTGGTGAGTGGGGGAGGTGTGGGGGAGGTGTGGGAGGGAGCACTAAGTACCAGGGGGCGGGAGTAAGGGGCTGGTGAGTGGGGGAGGTATGGGGGACGTGTGGGAGGGAGCACTAAGTACCAGGAGGTGGGTGTAAGGGGCTGGTGAGTGGGGGAGGTGTGGGGGAGGTGTGGGAGGGAGCACTAAGTACCAGGAGGTGGGTGTAAGGGGCTGGTGAGTGGGGGAGGTGTGGGGGAGGTGTGGGAGGGAGCACTAAGTACCAGGAGGTGGGTGTAAGGGGCTGGTGAGTGGGGGAGGTGTGGGGGAGGTGTGGGAGGGAGCACTAAGTACCAGGAGGCGGGTGTAAGGGGCTGGTGAGTGGGGGAGGTGTGGGGGAGGTGTGGGAGGGAGCACTAAGTACCAGGCCAGGAGGTGGGTGTGAGGGGCTGGTGGGTGGGGGAGGTGTGGGGGAGGTGTGGGAGGGAGCACTAAGTACCAGGAGGTGGGAGTAAGGGGCTGGTGAGTGGGGGAGGTGTGGGGGAGGTGTGGGAGGGAGCACTAAGTACCAGGAGGTGGGTGTGAGGGGCTGGTGAGTGGGGGAGGTGTGGGGGAGGTGTGGGAGGGAGCACTAAGTACCAGGAGGTGGGTGTAAGGGGCTGGTGAGTGGGGGAGGTGTGGGGGAGGTGTGGGAGGGAGCACTAAGTACCAGGAGGTGGGTGTAAGGGGCTGGTGAGTGGGGGAGGTGTGGGGGAGGTGTGGGAGGGAGCACTAAGTACCAGGAGGTGGGTGTGAGGGGCTGGTGAGTGGGGGAGGTGTGGGGGAGGTGTGGGGGAGGTGTGGGAGGGAGCACTAAGTACCAGGAGGTGGGTGTGAGGGGCTGGTGAGTGGGGGAGGTGTGGGGGAGGTGTGGGGGAGGTGTGGGAGGGAGCACTAAGTACCAGGAGGTGGGTGTAAGGGGCTGGTGAGTGGGGGAGGTGTGGGGGAGGTGTGGGAGGGAGCACTAAGTACCAGGAGGTGGGTGTAAGGGGCTGGTGAGTGGGGGAGGTGTGGGGGAGGTGTGGGAGGGAGCACTAAGTACCAGGAGGTGGGTGTGAGGGGCTGGTGAGTGGGGGAGGTGTGGGGGAGGTGTGGGAGGGAGCACTAAGTACCAGGCCAGGAGGTGGGTGTGAGGGGCTGGTGGGTGGGGGAGGTGTGGGGGAGGTGTGGGAGGGAGCACTAAGTACCAGGAGGTGGGTGTAAGGGGCTGGTGGGTGGGGGAGGTGTGGGGGAGGTGTGGGAGGGAGCACTAAGTACCAGGAGGTGGGTGTGAGGGGCTGGTGAGTGGGGGAGGTGTGGGGGAGGTGTGGGAGGGAGCACTAAGTACCAGGAGGTGGGAGTAAGGGGCTGGTGAGTGGGGGAGGTGTGGGGGAGGTGTGGGGGAGGTGTGGGAGGGAGCGCTAAGAGCCAGTGAGGCCAGGATATGATATAAATCAATAACACCATCTAATGTAGCCTCAAGCTTCCATTTACTCCACTAGGGGGCCAAGGTGTTGACACTAGATGGCAGTGTTAAAATCTTCACCATTACTCCCTCACTTCCCTCACTGTGTACATACACCCATATTAGTACAGGCATTTTAGGTAGATTTAGGGCCAAACCCGGAATAAAATAATGTAAAGCTGATTTTTGGATATATGATGCGGGACACATTGGGGATCATTCCCTGAAAAGTCCCCCTCTGGGGACCGTGTGCTTTTTGAGATTTTGACGTTTTTGTGTCATTTTCCACAAAATAGCATTGGTCTCTATGGGAAAAAGCACCTGGCTCAGGCCATTATTGCCAAAATTAAGAATATTAAGCATTGTTATTTGCAAGGAATATAACATATATAAAATGTACTGTACAGGTTGGGGTTTTATAGTGAACAAGTATGTATGGAGATTCCAAAAATATATGTTTCAACAAAATATCTTTATTTTTTAATTTTGTTACCATGGCAACGGTCAGATTTTGGTGAAAAAAGCATTTTTCCCGATCAGGTCATACTATTTGGGGACCTAATTGTCTACATTGTGCATGTTGTGACACCTTTTTGAAATTTGGCATGGTGTTAAATAAAGCCTGAAATTTTCAAAAAGCACCAGCAACAAGTTGGTAGACACCCCTGGTGGCCAGTAGCTGCAAAATTCAAGATGGCCACCCAGAACAGTAAAAATGGCATATCTTGCCTTCTATTTGTTAGATTTTCAACTATAATACCAGTTTATTGATGTTTTTAGGTATGAGGAATTCATTTCTCAAGGTCAATTTATGTTTCAAGATCATTTTCAAGGTCAATTTATGTTTCAAGTTCATTTTCAAGGTCAAAATCCAATATGGTCTCCACTGAGTAACAAGAATGTTATCTCAGCACTCGTATAAGCATTCAATGGGTGTACAGATTGATGAATAAGAACAATTTTTTTTAGGATCAAGGGAGTGAGGAAACAATTTTGTATGTCACTGTTTGCTTTGTAGGTATTTTTGAAGGTCATGATTCAATATGGCTGCTGTCAGGAATCAGAATGTCATATATTTTGGCTGCTCTCGCCACTAAATCAATGTATAGTACCAGTTTTTCTATATTTTAAGGTGTGAGGGATCTATTTCCAAGTCATTTCTTAACAAAGGCTGAAATCTTACTCAGCAACAACTGATCTGGGAGCCATATCAAATTTTGACCTTGAAAAGGATCTTTAATGACCTTGAAGCAGGAAATGATTGCAGAAATGGATTCATTACACCTACAAACATTGAACAACTGCTGTTATACATCGATTTAGAGCTTTGTTACACCTCAAAACTGGTAAAATGGTATTTTACTTGAATCTAGCAATAACAGCAGCTAAGATATATGATATTGTCATTCCTAGCAGCAGCCATATTGAATCATGACCTCCAAAATGACCTTCAAAGCAAAAAGTTACATAAAATAATTATTATTTCCTCACATCCTTGATCCTAAAAAAATTGTTCTTATTCATCAATATGTAAACCCACTGAATGCATATATATATATGAGCGCTGAGATAACATTCTTGTTACTCAGTGGCGGCCATATTGGAGTTTGACCTTGAAAATGACCTTGAAACATAAATTGACCTTGAGAAATGAATTCCTCATACTTAAAAACATCAATAAACTGGTATTATAGTTGAAAATCTAACAAATAGAAGGCAAGATATGCCATTTTTACTGTTTTGGGCGGCCATCTTGAATTTTGAAGCTACTGGCCACCAGGGGTGTCTACCAACTTGTTGCTGGTGCTTTTTGAAAATTTCAGGCCTTATTTAACACCATGCCAAATTTCAAAAAGGTGTCACAACATGCACAATGTAGACAATTAGGTCCCCAAATAGTATGACCTGATCGGAAAAAATGCTTTTTTCACCAAAATCTGACCGTTGCCATGGTAACAAAATTAAAAAATAAAGATATTTTTTTGAAACATATATTTTTGGAATCTCCATACATACTTGTTCACTATAAAACCCCAACCTGTACAGTATATTTTATATATGTTATGTTCCTTGCAAATAACAATGCTTAATATTCTTAATTTTGGCAATAATGGCCTGAGCCAGGTGCTTTTTCCCATAGAGACCAATGCTATTTTGTGGAAAATGACACAAAAACGTCAAAATCTCAAAAAGCACACGGTCCCCAGAGGGGGACTTTTCAGGGAATGATCCCCAATGTGTCCCGCATCATATATCCAAAAATCAGCTTTACATTATTTTATTCTGGGTTCCATGCTAAAATGCCTGTACTATATAGGCTTTATCTATCTTTAGTCTCTCGTCCAGTTTTGTCCCTAAATTGCCCTTGTAACGGACAATCCTAACAGCGGATACACTGTTAAAACTCTGCGTACATAGACTAGGATTGTCGCGGGTATGTTGGCGATTTGTCGCGTTCTGTGTGCTTGTCGCGGTAAACATTCATGGTTTGAGAAAGCTGTGTTCGAGCTGCATCAAAATAGCCTATACCTGTGTGCGACCAAGCATGATGATATAGCAGCATAGCAGGGCTATTGTCTTAGTAACAGGTAATAGTATCTGGGTCAATGCATACATACACCAGTAAGACAAGGGGTTCAGTCAGTACAGGACCAGTCTGTAACAATGGAGTTCTACTGTATGCACCTGCCACGCTCACCTGTACATCTACAGTCCTGGCATTGGTTTCAAAATATTGGACATATTGTGTGAATTTTATATAATTACTCTGCTGTTTGCTGAGCGTTTCACCTCACCATTTGGAATTGTGGACATTTGATTATGATTCCCCTTGGTAAATGGATCATTTTCGTGCAAGAATTGTCTTTCTACTCCTATTATTTATTGGATTATAGGCTGAAAAGTGAAATTGGTACTTTTTGGGTGTGTTCATGGCGGCCATCTTGAATTTCTCAAAACCCTCAAGGGTTACAGCTTGGCATTCTTCGGATTCTTATTCTACAGGGTCCAGAGATATATAATCAGCAAAAAACCATTGTGGGACCTCCAGAGCCGGGTTCACCCAAAAATCCCCATTTGACTGCTGGACTAATATATGGCCTTATATGTCTTACTGTATGTATACATGTATGCTGATATATACTAAATAAAACCAATGTGTAGTGGGCTTTCTAGACTAAATAATATGTGATGTGTTTCAGGAAAATGAGTCATAAGTCGCAAAATATAGATTGTGAGATTCCATTATATTTGAAAAGATGAGATAAAGACGATTCCAATGATAGTAAACAGTCTAATAATCCAATAAGTATTTCTAGATTTTAAGTCTGATATTTTTATTTTGGAAAAAAAAAGTTTGCAATATTTCTGGGGGGTAGTAAACAGTAAAGTAACTAAATATAGTCCATATAAGGACCTTTAAAACGAAAGGATGTCTTACATACATTGTCCTGAAATTTGATACATCGATTGATATAACTATAAGTGATAAACTCCCCAAAAATCGGAACATTCCAATGAAGGCATCCTGTAAAATAAACACTTTAAAAAATATCAATTTTGCGACTTATGACCTATTTTCCTGGAACACATCACATATAACAGATATATTACACACATATATATGTAAATATAACAGATGAATTTGTGACACCACCCTATGCAAATAGAAAGTAATCTACATGGAATGGACTTTTTACTATCATAAATTATGACTTATTTTTCTTTAAAGGTAAATGCCAGCGTCAGCAGTACTGCTGCAGGCGGACATTCAAGGAACTAATGCATGACAGAATATTTTTTTCAAACTTCATCTTGAGAAAGATCATGGTTGGGTGAACACAAAAAGCAAAAGATGATGATGTTATCTGGGTTAGGCCGGATGTGGTTTAAATTCTCCCTGCTGACTATGGAATTTGTATGTATGTATAATGCTTTATTTCCGGACTTTCAATAACATCAATCAATTTTTTACCAAAAAAGGGGTGCCTCTCCTCTATGAAACCATAGGTCTTCCTGATGGCCCCCTTCCAAAAATGGAGCCACGCTATTAAACAGTTATAGCAGTAGTTGATAGATATTTAAATGCAGCGACTACACTAGTATGACTTATCAATATGGCAGTAAAAACCGCACAAAAAGACAAAACAATAAACAATAAATTTGAAACCACGACCTCATGGCCTATTCCCACGCTCTACCACCTGAGCTAAGGGGTTGGGTTGATTCCTCCTTTTTTGATTGAATGCTGGCAGTTACCTTGAACACTCCCCAATATCAATTACTCCACTGGTAAAGGTGACACACCGTGTGGGTGGGGAAGTATTCTGTGGTCCATATATAACTCATGTAGTCTTTCTATACTAAATATAACAGATACATTACACACATATATATGTAAATATAAAAGATACATTATACACATATATATGTAATATGTTACAGTTACCTTGAACACTCCCCAATATCAATTCAATTCAAAAATTCTTTATTGTTGCTGTTACTACAATGGTCGGTCAAATCTGTGATCGTCAGAAACAGGTCTTCCAATGACTGCCGACTTGGGATTCTTGATTGAGGTTACAGAAAACATACTTAAAGCTAACAACCGTATAACATGATGAGGATGGATAAGTGTATTGATGATAAAGATGGGGTAATTCGAACAGAGAGAAGGACTGACATTTCTGGACGTAGTGACTGATTGACTAGGGTAAATATATATATATGGTACATAATTATATCATCGGCTAGCATCGTTATAAAATACATACATCATTCGCTAAATATGAATAATGTCCATCTGGAGGACATAACAAGACAAAGGTACATGAGATAGCAAAGATGGGGTTGAGCAGTGCATTATGCAGGGCAACAAGCTACCATTGAATAATAGTATTCAATTATTCCACGTGTAAGGGTGACACACTGTGTGGGTGGGGGCAGCATTCTATAGTCCATATATAACTTATGTAGTCTTTCTATACTAAATATAACAGATATATTACACACATATATATGTAATATGTTACAGTTACCTTCAACACTCCACTGGTAAGGGTGACACACTGTGTGGGTGACACACTGTGTGGGTGACACACTGTGTGGGTGACACACTGTGTGGGTGGGGCAGCATTCTATGGTCCATATATAACTCATGTAGTCATGATGGGTTGTCACCTTACCTAGATAGTTGGCCTGCATTGTACAGCTATATATAATAATTGGGTGGTACTGCTTCTATACATGACGTCCCACCAGTCCTTGCCCCGTGACATGATCAATCTAATTTGAGTATTGCATCTATTTATAGTAAAAGTCATAACACGTCTGTATTATTACAGATCGCAGATATGTGATGTATTACAGAAAAATGAGGCGCAGAAAGGTTTCTTCTTTGTTGGAATGTTCTGATTCTTGAGGGGTTTAGCCTTTTAACTCAGATGAACACATGTACCAAATCTCAATCTTAAACCTTTTTCAAACATAAATATATCAAATGTGAAATAGAGAACTGGGTGTGGGGAGGTTAAGCAGTCTAGGACTGAGTCACTCAGACATGTTATAGGTGTGTTTATAGAAAGAGTAGAACTATACTATGAGTAATGCATATTTAAAAGTAGTGCGGTCGGTCGAAGGACAGCTCCATCTAGCAACCAAAATGTCTCGGATCCCGTTCCCGCCAGGTGGCAATGATCACAGACTCCTGTGTGCTCCAAGGTCACTTGTATATATGTGATGTGTTTTAGGAAAAAGAGTCATAAGTCGCAAAAAATAGATCTTGAGATACCATTATATTTGAAAAGATGGGATCAAGCCGATTCAAATGATAGTAAACATTCGAATACTCTAATAAGTATTTCTAGATTTTAAGTTTGATATTTTCGTTTTTGAATAAAAAAGTTTCCATTATTTCTGGGGGTCAATAAACAGTAAAGTATCTAAATGTAGTCCATAAGAGGACCTTTAAAACGAAAGGATATATTACATAAATTGTCCTGATATTTGATACATTGATTGATATAGCTATAAGTGACAAACTCTCCAAAGATTAGAACATTCCAATAATGTGATCTTGTGAAAAAACACTTTGAAAAATATCAATATTAGTAGTATGTGGAGATGTGTCCATAGGGGTAGCACCCATCTATTCAGTCTAGGCCCAAAGATGAGCGGGTACTTCAAACAGAGGGAAAGCCTCTCGCCTCAAACCGCAAAATATCCTCATATTCCCATTAGAACGCCTAGTTCTTGTCCAGGAAACCAATTAGCGCAGTGGGCATCCAATCACTGACGTACCATTCTTATCTGATCTGAGGGTTTTGGCCTGGACTGTATTGCTGATCCTTGGTGGTGCTTATGTTTGTCATTATATTCTAGGGTCACTCTAACATTCAACTAATTATCTCTAAAATTCGAATTTAATCAACCAAGCTGTGTACACCTGAAAACACCATAGCCGTGCCAAGTGTGAACCCAGTTGATATAAACACTTTAAAAAAAACAAACAACTAGCAGACTTTCAGAGCTCGATCACATTTTAGAAAATGTTGAGTATACTGTGTTTTCAGTACAATTAATATACATATGTAGTGATCTTTCGGATCCGATCCGCTCAACTACGCCGATAAAAGACTCAAACGAGGATAAACCTTCTGCACAGCTTTTATTAGCTTACACGGGGCAATCTCCCCAACGACTTGACCAGTCGAGATGGTCCGGCCACCTCGTTAATCCTACACCAACACAGCTATGGTGTCTTATCCGCAGGTCGGTGAACATATTCACAGGGATAATAACCTTTCTCACGGATGTTACATACAACAGCATGGTACAAGAGGTTTGTAATAGAAACATAACGAATGACATACATAAAGGGTGATATAAGAATAATAGGAAAACTTCTTCCTAGAAAGGTAAAACTGATAATATAAGCCGGTACTGCCCACTGGGTTAGTACAAGCGTACCAACCTCAGCGGACAGCACCACACAGCAGTAAAACTGGACACTAAATGTCCCAGACCTTCTTATATGATACCCAAACCCACTACAATACTCCCCCTTTAATAAAAAGAGTTTAACATCAATATAAACTCGGCAACAAGGCAGTAATAAACAGCATAAACACACTAGAGACAAATCCGTTGAAAACAGTAGACTTCGGACAAAATAAAAGGCACGTCCGAACCACTCACACACATCCGCAGAAGTGAAGAAAATTTTTTCAAATACATAAAGGAGTATTTGTGTCCTCACTATTCTACAGAATCCAGTGAAAGTAGTTAAATATAAAATATAGTCCGCAGAACGGATTCAGATCTCTCCTTCTGAGAGAATAAAGTCACTGTTTAAAAATATATATCAACGTCTCACTCTCTTTCTGGTGGTAACAAGTCCGGAGGGATGTCCGTGGGCAAAGCAGTATGTCAGAGAAGCGTAGCTCGACGCTGATACAGCGGAGGGATGTCTTGAAATGCTCGACGCTGCGTCAGCGGAGGCTTACAACCGCGGAGAGGGAGTTGGCTAGGCGATGTCCATGGCGTTGTCGTCGGCCTGGTCCGGGTCCTCGGGTTCCTTGGAGCTTCCGGGAGCGCTGGTTCCGGCAGTAGGGGAAGAAGAAGTTTCCTTCTCCTTGGCTGAAGCCGAAGTGGCAGTCTTGGTGACGGACTTCATACGGCGCATGACCCGAAGGTGCTGCGCCGAACAGTACGTCATCCTCAAGAACGCACTGTTGTTCACAATAGTGGGGATGACGCTCATCACCCTACCCACTGCTTTCTCCCGAGACTGGTTGTGAATGACCGACTCGCCATTCATCAGGTGTTTCACCAACTCGACCCTCCGATCAAGCACCTGGGAGCAGTTGGGGTAGGGACATATCCATGCCTGAGAGGAGGGGGCATGGACCTCACAGAGGTGGCGGAAGAATCGGGCCCGGGTGGAATAGGCCCTTACACCCTTCTTGTTCAAGCGAGGGAACCTACAAACCATGAAGGGGCAACGGAAGCCCGGCTGCCATAGTTTGTGGACGCTAGACAACTTCCCATAGGTTCCGGAGTCTAGGCTATCCTCGCGGACGAGTTCCGGCCACAATACCTCCTCATACCTGGCCATTTGCTTGTCAGTGAAGTCCTTTTCCTCGGAATCGGACTCCGCTGGCACCTGGTTACTGGATCCAGGTTGATCCAGGGCAGGGTTCATTGGCACCAGCTCTGCCAGGTCCATGTCTGCCTTGAACTTCGGGAAGGATCCCATGGAAGACAGCTGGATCCGGCGGGCCTCCGAGCGGTGCTCGTGTTCACACTTCAGCTTCCTGATCCGAGGAAGCTGAGAGATTCCTTGAGAGGCTTGACCTCTACCTCGTGAGACACTAGTCCGACTAGTGCCAGCAACTTGGGAGTCAACAACTTTGGAATTTGACGCCCTTGTCAAGCTGCGGCCTCTTGTCTCACTCGCCGGAGGAGGGTCTGGCCTGGGAGAGGGAGAGCGGGAACGGGAGCGGGACTTCCTGGTTGAGGAAGACCTACTCTCATCACTCTTCCTCGGGACAGACTGCTTTCTCGGACTCCGGCGCAATGGTGGCACTTCCACCTTAGAGCTAGGGTCTGAATCCGAGGGCTTGCCGGACTGCTTGCCGGACCGTCTGGTGGTGGACTTGTCCTTGGACGGCTTGTCGTTGGACGGCCTGGACGTTGCGGACTCTTTGGCTACCTTGTCAGCCACCACCTTACAGATTTTCTCGACCTTGGACTGCTTGTCCTTAAAGGTCTCGGACTCAAGGCCCACTGCAGGATTTTCACCTGTCTCCTTTTCCGTCTCAACTTCCATCATCTCCGCCTCACCGTCCGGGAACGGGGCTGGAGGTTGCACCTCGGGTGCGGATCCTGAGTGGAGTAGGCCGTCTAGCACTGCGGCCGCCTCCTCCTCCGTCAGAGGCTCTCCCTCGGACTCGGAAAGTCCGAGCTCTTCCTGTTCGAATTTGCGGTCGGACATTGTGAATGAACGATACACTTACTCTGCAACAATTAAGGAGAGAAACAATCAAACATAGAGTATAACAGAGCATAACTGGTCACATCCAACTCAACACCCCTTCCGGACAACGTCTCGGACTTAAAGAAAAAGCCTGGTCTTTCACTACCAATCTTAGATTCGGCGAGTCCGAGACCTACTACCGGCGTAATTATAACTTGGTTTCTAGCTCTAATAACACACCACGTGCACTAGTATGTTACTTCGAGTTCCACCCACATAAAATACCGGGACTTGACAAGAAATGGCGTGTTTTAGTCTAGGAACACTACAGTCATTCATTCGCTAGACAAAACAACCAATATGGCGGCTACGTGTTTTAGCGCCAGACCGCTAAGTTACTTTCAACACTGATATTGCAATAAATACCGTACGCAAAGTTACCAAAGTTCTTGTCACCTTCTTGCAACATGCTACAAACATTTCAGGGTACAAAGCAATAAGTTCATCCATTTGAAAGACTTACAGTTTGAACTTCTTTCGGTCGTGGCTTGTTACTCTCTTGAAAATCGGAAGCAGAGTGCAAATGGTAAAACACACCGGCGGAACCAGTGGTCACACCCGGTGTTTCCAACCGCCGCCGCTGTTAGCAGCGCCACCCGGCTCCCGCGCTCACACTGAGCCTTAGCGCAGACGTGTTTGACCAGTCTGGCTAACCTGTTCTTCCCTGCTGAGACTATACAGGGTGTTTCCTCAAATTTCCTTGCCTATCTGGACAGGTTCGAGCAACCATCTATTCACTATAAATAGATTCCGGCCTTACAGCAAGTTCCGAGCTACCATCACTCGCAGGGCAAGCCTGGGCCTAGCTTTTTCCTGTCGTTCAAAACAAGTACTCTCCGAGACCATATTCGTTTCCCAGTCATGTTGGAAAGCAATCCAATCTGCCGAAATGGGAGCAAACAATTAACATTCGGTACAAATAAACTGTCTGCTTGACTTCTTGTTGTGTACTTTTTTAGGGGGAGGAAAACCAGTTCAGAAATATCCCTCCCGGATACCATTTTTCTTACTGATTCAACCGAACTGGGGCCTTGCGCGTGCGCTGAGCCCTCACCAGTGGTGGGGAGGAGTCCCCCAAATTAGGAAACGGTGTGGGCTTGAGCGGAGAGAGGCATGATCCGTCCTCACATAGAAATTCCTATTACCCAGAAGGTAATGTCTGAATTTCTTTAAAAACGTCAGGACAGCAAGTAGCTCGCGTTTTGTAGCACAGTAGTTCTTCTGAGCCTTAGAAAAACTATTACTGGCATAACCCAAGACAACTTCACGCCCATCCTGTATCTGTGAGAGGATTCCGGCCATTCCAAAACCACTTGCATCAGTGTCTAAAATGAAATCTCCCACCTTCCGGGGGTATCCAAGCACTGGAGCTGTGGTCAGCAATTCCTTGACCTTGCTAAATGCAGCCTGACACTGCGGAGTCCACACTATAGGTCTGGTATAGCACTTATCCTTACATGCAGCCGTCACAATGTCCTGCAAAGGAGAGACAATTTCACCAAAATTGGGCTGGAACTCCCTATAGTAGGAAGCAAACCCAATAAACTGTCTAACTTCCTTGGCATTTGTGGGGACTGGCCAATTCTGGACTTTCTCAATTTGCTTCGGATTGGCTTGAATACCTTTACCAGAAACAATCCGGCCCAGGTATTCAACTCGCCGACGGAAGAATTCACACATCTTCGGCTTCAATCTCAAGCCATAGTCTTTGATTCTTTCAAGAACGAGCCTGAGGTTATGGAGACACTCATCAAGTGTCTTCCCAAAAACCACAATGTCATCCAGGTAAACCAAACATGACTTCCATTTGAGTCCGTCCAGCATGGTGTCCATCATACGTTGGAAGGTAGCCGGAGCATTGCACAGTCCGAAAGCCATAACTTTGAACTGGAACAAGCCCACACTGGAGAGGAAAGCAGTCTTTTCCTTGCTAGCCTCATCCATAGCCACCTGCCAATATCCGCTTTCAAGATCAAGTGTGCAAAACCATTGGTTTCCACCAAGAGCCTCGACACACTCATCAATCCTAGGCAGAGGAAAACTGTCTTTGATCGTGACGGAGTTCAACTGACGATAATCTACACAGAAACGCTGTGTCCCGTCCTTCTTGGCCACCATAACAATAGGAGCTCCCCAAGGGCTACTGCTATGCTCAATTCGGCCTTCTCTATACATCTTCCAGATTTCTGCCTCCGCTTTATCAAGTTTAGCAACTGGAATCCGTCTATATGCTTGTTTGATCGGGCAAGCATCGCCAGTATCAATAACATGACGGACCTTATGAGTACATCCCAAAGCTTTATCTCTCGGCAGGGAGAAGCAGCAACGGAATTCCTCCAAGAGATCTAGAGCATTTCGTTTTTCTTGGACTTCGGACAAGTCAGAATCGTCAACCATCTTTGTCAGTGGACACTCCGGAGTGGCCGGAATAGGAAGAGTAGGAGCGATCAGGTCATCATCCGCAACAGGAGACTCCAGCACCTGTATTGAATTAATGATTGCTTCCCTAATCATCTCCTCATTCTCCCCATCGTCAGACAGAGAATCTTGAGCTACCAAAGCAACTTCAAATACTCTGCCAACCACCCTATTTCTCTTAATTTTCAACGTGCGACCGGTCGGATTGGAGAAAGCCACCACGGCCGGAGAACCGTCACCTGGTACATAAGTATTCAGGCTGCCCAAGGCTAGATCTTTCAACAATCGTTGGTCTGGCTCGAACATCATTCCTTCAACTGCGACTGAGCCACTGTCGATATCAAGTTTGGCCAACGTAACTGCTTTGGGTTTGAGGATAACTGTCTTAAGCAGCTTCACCTCTCTCCCCACAATTTCATCCTCAACTTGAACCGCATTAACAGAGGAACTTTCAATTCTGCTAACGGGTTTTTTCCATAACTTACAAGTTACAGAAGACCCGTAATTGTCCAAGAAGAAAGTTCCTGACCAATCTAGATTACATCGGTGCACATAATAGAAATCAGCACCTAATATCCCGCTTTCAGGGCCTTTCAGACCACTGACCACGAGACAAGTAATCATATATGTCCGGTCGCCAACTAGCAACGGACAAAGCACGCTCCCATATGTAACAATGGGTGTTCCATCTCCCATCGCACACACCATTCGTACCGCCGTCATTGGTGGTGGATTTGGAAGGGATTCATAGAACCTTCTGGTGATTAAACTAGTAGTAGCACCAGGATCAACCAGAAAACTGCCAGTTTCCCCATCCATCGTTACAGGGGCATACCATCTCTCCCGTACCAACAATTTGGTAGGGATCTCCAAAGTTCCCTGCTCGTGTACAGAAACCTTCTGAACTTGAGCTGATTTAGTTGCTCCGCCCTTGACCAACACAATCTGATCTTGTTCAGCTTGGAACCCGGACTGCCCCCACCTCACATCTGAGGTAGAATCCGAGTCATCACAAAGCACATGGCCTTGTGACAAGGCTTTACCGTCCGGCAACGATCGCAAATCTCCAGTTTTCGGAAGGGGTTCACCTTGTTGTGAAGCCTCCAACGTAATAGCTGGTGCCTGGGCCTGCCCGCCAATTTCTGTACTACTCACAGCTTCACTTCGGACTGTGGTACTGTGAAGCGCCCTTTTCCCGACCCCCACCTCGCTCCTTATGAGGGTCTCGCCGCGTTTCCCGAAGGCTTGGAAGCAACACCATCTTCCTTCGGGACCAATCCGAGAAGAGCTAGTCTTCTGGGGCAAGCTGAGTTGAAATGCCCCTCCTCACTACAGAACCAGCATTCTCGACTTGGTTTCCAGCGCCTGAACCTACCACGTCCACCTCCGTAGGAGGGAGTGGCTGAATCAGCACCCGGCGCGGCCGTTTTTCGTTGTTGCCAAGCCTGCAACGCCTGCACAATCACTTCACTGACGTCATCCGAAATTGGTCCGGACTCAACCAGTGAGGACTTCTCCAATAGCTCCGTTACCTGGGCTATGGCTCTGGCATTAACTTTCTTCTCACCAAGTCCGCTAGGAGCAGCGGACGCAGGTGAGGTCATAGAGTTATGGGACTCTACACTAATTTCTTGTAGGGTCACAGAATCCACATCCTGAGTGCAGCTCTCATAGACCTCTGACCAGTGAGCGCAATCATTTAGATCATTAGGCTGCTTGAACCTAATCCAAAGTGCCTGCTTCAGGTCAGAAAGTCCCTTCAAAAAGGTTCGGATACCCATGGTACGTGAGGTGCTATCCATCACTGTGCCAAAGGCATACCTAGCCCTCTTTGCTACCTCATTAGCAAATGCGCGACCGTTCTGGCGAGGAGTTTGGCGACATTTAAATAATCCCACCTCCCTCTTCTCCCTGGAGTGTTCACCGTAGTTGGCGTCCATATGCGCGACAAGTTCAGGGAGAGTAACCCCCTGGGGTAATTCTCCTAACTCCGCAATCTGACGCCTGCAACTACTCTTTAGCTGCCTCACGAACATAGCGTCCGTCCAGTTGTGAGCTTCGGCCACAACCTTCATCTCAGCCAAATGGTGAAGCCAAGTGTCTTTAGTGGAATCCCACAATCTGATTGTTCCCAGTCGTGGGCTGATATGTTCTTCGTCAGTATAGAACGTGTACGAGAAATGGGTATCAGCTGGGTCCGGTCCTGCATAAGTCAGGCCTTGCACCAATGACTTATTTCCATACGCAGATTTCTGGGGACCCGCCGGAAGCAAGGTCAACGACTGAGAGTGCATACCAGTTGGTACACACACAGTAGTAGTACGTAGACCATCCGGATCAGCCCCTGTAGTGGAGTGAACCGATGCTCTGGGCGTAGCAACCACTGGAGGTGTAGTACCCACCGGATCTTTTCGGACATAGGTTTCGTTAACCACATGTCCGCGCACATAAAAGTTGCTTTTAGGAGTAGCAGGCCTCTTAATGCTAGACATACCACCTAGCTCAACTATCTTCTCCCCCTCATCTTTAGGAGAGGACTCAGCTACAGCTGCAGGCTCTCTTATAGTAACCTGCCTTTGAGCTCCGAAATGTCTCGGAGTCAAGAGTTTGTAGGAGTCTCCTTCCTGGTAACCCGGGCCAGCACCCGCATCATGAAACGTCGAGGTTGCTGGCTGGACTATCTTTAGAGGTGTCATAGACAGAGCAAGCTTCTCTGCTAAATCCGCTTCGGAATCTAGCAGATGGTTGTGCAGCCTTGACAAATCGTCTACCCGCGATGCCTCTGTTCTTAATTTCTCATTCTCCGTTCTTAGCTCCCTAGTGGTAGCAGAAGCATCCCTCGAAACTTCATCTAGGGTTCCCTGTAAATCTGCGTTCTGATCAGTCAACTGATCAACAGACTTACGCATCATAACAAGCTGCTGATGAGAGTTGGAGTAAGCTCTTTTCCAACTCATCACCTGAGCTCTCAACGTAGATATTTCTATCTCGTCTTCTGACTCCGTATTTCTAGGCGGATCACGGTAACCCCATAGGTCAAGCCCAGCATCACCTTGAGCTCCTGGTCCTTTCGGAACAGAATCAGGCGATTTCACACTTGGCGGAGCGGTTTTCCGCCTTGCTCCAATGCCAACTAGATCACCTCCCTCCGGGGAAGCAATCCGAGATCTAGCCAGGTTGTCCTGAATCTGGGTAGCAACGTGTACCAAAGGTTTAGCGGCTGCCATACTCTTTATTTTACTCGGAAAATATATCTTGGAACTCAGAAATGAATCTAGTTCACCTACAGAAGTTTTGCCCCACGGCGAGCTTTGGTCACGGCACCAATTGTAGTGATCTTTCGGATCCGATCCGCTCAACTACGCCGATAAAAGACTCCAACGAGGATAAACCTTCTGCACAGCTTTTATTAGCTTACACGGGGCAATCTCCCCAACGACTTGACCAGTCGAGATGGTCCGGCCACCTCGTTAATCCTACACCAACACAGCTATGGTGTCTTATCCGCAGGTCGGTGAACATATTCACAGGGATAATAACCTTTCTCACGGATGTTACATACAACAGCATGGTACAAGAGGTTTGTAATAGAAACATAACGAATGACATACATAAAGGGTGATATAAGAATAATAGGAAAACTTCTTCCTAGAAAGGTAAAACTGATAATATAAGCCGGTACTGCCCACTGGGTTAGTACAAGCGTACCAACCTCAGCGGACAGCACCACACAGCAGTAAAACTGGACACTAAATGTCCCAGACCTTCTTATATGATACCCAAACCCACTACACATATGTAGTGATCTTAACTTTACAGAGTGTCCGATATGTTTAAACAAAAGGAACAAAAGGCAGTCGCTACCTCTTCACAAGGGTTTATTCATGAGGAGTTTGTACGCCGAGCATCAGTTCACATAATCCTACTGAAGTCTGAGAGTCTTGGGTCTCCTGGCCAGCCAGGCAACCCTCGACCACGGGTGTCTAAGGTAACATGCAGGTTCAAGTAAACATACAAAACACTCAAGAGAAAGTAACTAAGAAACTACTGTAAGAAGGAACACATTCATCACAGATAGAATAATACGGTTAAACCCAGGTTGCCGTTACTTAAGCAATAACAGCTATACTTGCTGTTCAAACATAAAATGCAAACAGGTAAAGGTAATATAGACTAAAAAGTCCCGCGGACCAGTACTGCCCACTAGGGAGGTTTGGCTGAACAGACCCACAGCGGACATTACCTAGAGGCTAGCTCTAGTAAAACCCAATAACACCAAGAAGCATAGATTAATCTATACTTGTTGTGATAACCACAGACATGGAAAGAAATGTATAGATATGTCATGTGTTTCAGGAAAATGAGTCATAAGTCGCAAAAAATAGATTTTGAGATACCATTATATTTGAAAAGATGACATTAAGCTGATTCCAATGATAGTAAACATTCTAATAATCTAATAAGTATTTCTAGATTTTAAGTTTGATATTTTCGTTTTTGAAAAAAAAAGTTTCCAATATTTCTGGGGGTCAATAAAGAGTAAAGTAACTAAATGTTGTCCACATGAGGACCTTTAAAATGAAAGGATATATTACATAGATTGTACTGAAATTTAATACACCGATTGATATAGCTATAAGTGATGAACTTTAAAAAAATTAGAACATTCCAATAATGTGATCTTGTGAAAAAAACACTTTGTAAAATATCAATTTTGCGACTTATGACTCATTTTCCTGAAACACATAACATATATTCAGCATAATAGGCCTATACATACTTTAATTAACCTTGTCTTTAATTATATATATCATAATTAAGCATGTCTTAAATTGTTTAATTATATCAGAAGGGAGGGATCTATAAGTTGTGTTCTCAGGATTCCTTGGTGAGGGTTAATTCAATTCAATTAAACAATTCTTTATTGCTGATGTTATTACAATGGTGGATCACCTCTGGCACAAACAATGATGTCAGTTCTTCCTGGGATTGCCGTCTTATAGAACTTAGGAGTTGAGTTGTAACTGCTGATGGACTAGTTAAGAAAGACTATCTACAGTAAACATGTGAATGATAGAATGGTTATTTATAACGAGTGAGAGTGTGATATGGGGACGAGCAATACAAAAACAAGTTATAAGTTTATTAAGTTAATCAATCATTTAATGAACTATATTTCTGTTTAACTTTATAATCAGTTTAAGTTAATGTATATATTGTGCGTTTCCAAAGGAAACAAATTCTACGGTCAACTATTTGTGCGCAATGGCTAGATTATGAATATCAGACGTACTGTAATCTGAAATGCCTTGAATGTCTGTATTAGAAGAACACAGGAGTGGAAGTAAAATTCAGTTTATTAACAACTAGGAAAGTTGCACGCTCCCTGTTTACAAAGGCAGTTGGATAAACATGAAAGTACAATGCAAGGGAATTAGACATAAGACATCAAACAACATATTGTAATCTAATAATACACAATTGTCTTTTAGTCTTTGCAATTCCGAGCTTGTCTGTCTCCAAGACTTGAAACCCAGAAATCCCAAAGGGTGTAGTAGGTGTAGATCACTCAGATTCAGTCATGGGTGGTCCTCTCTAAATGGGTTCCTCTCAAAACCTATACAGTGGCCTTAAGTGGCAACTTGTCAATCAAACCAAGATAGCCAATAGAATACAACAAATGTCAACCAATAGGATGGCACACTGGCCTTCAGGGATTTACTGCAGAGATGGTAGAAGGTTGTCAATCAAGCAGTTAGTAGTGTTGGCGTGAATTACATCACACAGAGATGGGCATCCAGATATCCTCCCAGATAAGTGTCCACACTCCTCACACCAATCCTCAACCAACACCTTAAAATGTATCACATGAACTTGCTACTCAGGATGATTGACAGAATGGTACCCAATTCACTAACATTCACGAATTGTTTTTTAAAAAAATACCATAGAATGTAAAAAACTTTTAAAAAACAAAAGAAAGCTAGCAGACGTTGAGAGCTCGATCACATTTAGGAAAATAAATAGGTACTATTGATATAAAAGGAATTGTTTTATAACCGTACAATTTACTCTCGTTCGCTTGTAAATGGGGCTGGCTGTTACATCTACATACCCATGTGGGACAAGTTGCCAGAAAATGTACAATTCAACTTCACCAATTCTCTGAAATAACCCTAATTTCAGACGAAAACAAAGCTCAAAATATTTTTCAACCTAACCAAACAGATTGCTACAATTCCGAATATACTCGAATTTACCTAGTATTGACCGAATTGCAGCCTTATTTAGCCAAATTTACTAAATGTGTACAGCTGCCAATTGTACATTTTCAGAAAATATGACCCATGTATGTAACCTGTTTTACATCACATTTAATGAAAAGCTGAATTTAGCAGTTGACAGTGACGCATTTGTCCCATTTGCACTATATTAAGTGTAGTAAATGATTATTAGATCAATTCTAAATGTGGCTTATATCGTATATATACACGCCAGTACCCATGAACCTAACCTGTTTTATAACTATTGTCTTTTTTTATTACATGCAGGTGCAGAGAGGCTGAATATAGCAGTTGAAAGTGACGCATTTGTCCTGGACTTGACGCCCACACTATGAACCTGTGTTCTATATAAGGTGGAGTTACCCACACACTGGTAGAGAGGGGACGAGCCTCCCACCACACACTGGTAGAGAGGGGACGAGCCTCCCACCACACACTGGTAGAGAGGGGACGAGTGAGACTCCACACACTGGTAGAGAGGGGACGAGCCTCCCACCACACACTGGTAGAGAGGGGACGAGCCTCCCACCACACACTGGTAGAGAGGGGACGAGCCTCCCACCACACACTGGTAGAGAGGGGACCAGTGAGACCCCACCATGGAGGACTACACCATGCTGGATTAGTGGCTCTACACACACTGGATTACTGGTCTTAATCCTGCCTTAATCCGATCCAATATATCGTTTATTTGCACCTACAAGTGTACCAAAAGGAAACATTCATCTGAAAGATGCCAAGTCTTCCAGTATGGTCCTGGACTGGACTACTGAGATACATTTAAAAAGCGGCAAAAGGCAAAATCAAACCATCTACCATCTACCGTCTCCAAGAGAAGATTATAAATAATACAATGCAGCATTACTATATTGTACTGGATATAAAATATTAACTTAGGTGTCATTTAGCCAGGAGGAAAAGTGGAAAGTATAATTATTTAGTTTCGTTTTCACTTCAGTGACTTGTGGCAAACTGCTAAACCACATATTGACACATTGACTTCTACCGCAATGCATCTTGGGATACAGGACTAACGCGTGCAGTGTGAGAGTTGAGTGACTGATCTCACCCTATGTGATGCTTGATTAATGGTACCATCAACCCAGGACGGACACAAGCATGGTAACAGTATGTATAGCTAACATTCACGCATGTAGGGGACCATGACAACATGTGTAACAGTGGTTATATGACAACAACCACGTACACCTGGGAATAACCCTGGTTGTAAGAAGTAACCATGGGTATGAGAGAACAACCATGGCTGATGAATTGTGTATACTGGAATGTAAACATGGAGTAATTGTATATATGGGAATAACCATGGGTATTACAGTATAACCATGGGTATAGGGGAATAACCATGGGGGCTATTGGGAGCCCCAGGAGGCGGGGAAAGCCCCAGGAGGCGGCCCATCAAGCGGCTAATCACTAGACTCCAGTGTCTAATGGTATAATAGCGGGAGAAGCAGGAGGAGATGGAGGGATAATCCTACATACATAATGGATTAGGACATATCCACTAGATTAGGGTTGCTATGGCAACAGGTGGCGACATATAGCGGGTGTAATTGTTGGTTAATGCCGGCTGATGTAAGGTGTATAAGGGTCGGCCTGGGTGGGAGGGGGTCAGCTAATTGATCAGATTAATTAGGGCTTGGCCAGCGCCTGGGTAATTACTCCAGGGTCTGTATGGTACGGCGAGCAGGCAGAGCTGGGCGCTGGTAAACTTTATGAATGAAATGTGACAGAGCTTGAAGCTGTGTGCGTCCATGCGGAACGCTACCACTCACCGCCTACCAGAGATCAGCCAGATACTAGCGTCCATTGCCTACCAGTAATAGCCTGACCTCAGCGTTCCACCAATAGCGGGGACTGGTTCCGCGCCAGTGATTGATTGCCTTCTGTCATGGAATACCTGTGTGTTTAGCCAGGTGTGGCGGCCACTGGAGGAGGCACTGGAGGAGGTGGGGGAGGAGGCACTGGAGGAGGTGCTGGAGGAGGCACTGGAGGAAGGACTGGAGGAGGCACTGAAGGAACTAGTGGAGGAGGTACTGGAAGAGGTGCTGGAGGAGGTAGAGCAGGGGGTAGACTTAGGGGTAGAGCAGGGGGTGCAGAGCCATGTACAGGAGGAGGTAAAGCTATAGGGGTAGGACCAGGGGGAGTTACTGGAGAAGCTATTCGAAGACATACAGGAGGAGGAGGTATAGGAGGAGCTACTGGAGGAGGTGTAAGAGAGGGTTCTGGAGGGGCTAGAGGAGTAGGTACAGGTAAAACTATAGGGGTAGGATCAAGAGGGGGTAGAGGAGGAGGTACTGGACGAGGTACAGGAGGAGGAGGAGGTACAGGAGGAGGAGGAGGTACAGGAGGAGGTACAGGAGGAGGTACAGGAGGAGGTACAGGAGGAGGTACAGGAGGAGGTACAGGAGGAGGAGGTACAGGAGGAGGTACAGGAGGAGGAGGTACAGGAGGAGGAGGTACAGGAGGGGGTAAGTAGGTAAAGAAAGCGTTCTATAGGGGGTAGAGGAGGAGGTAGATAAGGAGGTACAAGAGGACGCGGTAGACCCCCCCCCCCCCCGTCTCACCCTATGTGCTGTAGACAGAGCAGTAAAACGCTGGACTAACGCTGGAGTAGACAGAGTGGTAGGCAGGTGACTGGAGGATACCTAGATACCGGATTATCAATCACTGTGACGGATTAACACCGCTATTAGGGGATAAGGGGATTAACGACAGGTGGGGGAGTGGAAGAAGGGATGGAAGTGCAGGAGGGGAAGAGATAGGAATAGCAGCAGGATCAGGAGACAGCCAATGGTCAGTACTATGATAAGTATGCTAGTAGATATCAACTAATCCAAGACATAGGAAGCACAAGGCGTGGGCCTACACACATTGCCTTACACAGTCTGGTACTTAGACACCTCCCATTATAAGACACCTCCACACCTCGGGACCGATCCACAGCATGCACGGACACATATATGTTGAATGAGAAGGATATACGTGTTATATAGGAGATTATAAGACTCAATGAAATGTTCTTGTTAATCATTGAGGTTAATCTGTTTAAGGATTAAGAAGGCATCTAGGGGTAGGATTAACCCGTATCTGAGATACCTGAGGAGATTAGCCTATAGAGTATTGCGGGTAGTAGAGTGACACCCATATAAGGAATTACCTCGACCTTGAGTGGATGAGTGCCCGTGAGTGAGTGACGACTCCCGCCCCCTGCCGTACCCACACGTACAGACAGGTCGCCATATATATATATTAGATAAACTATTTACTATTGATTGCAAGAGGCAGTGGCTATAAAAGCCTCAGCGGGATATATATATGGATGTATATTGATGTGGTGAGGAGATATGTCTACAGTTATGGGTGTATATTGATTGTGTACGGGCGAGGTGTTGGTACTTTATCTCTACCCGGGCACAGACGAGTGGGAAAACGTCGGGAATTGGTCAGAATTGAGAGAAAAATGCTGCTAAATAGAATAGTTTTAAAGCAGTGCTAAAAGGCTGATATTATAGGAGAGAATAATGCATAGGAATTGAATATTAAAAAAACATGGATCAATTGTGAAACGAAATGTGAAGAGGATATTATCGCAAAAGGAAAATATTTAATGTTGAAATGATTGTAAGAAACATGAAGGGAAACATGGAGGATTGAAGGACACCACGTGACCTATTGTTTCTACTGCTGAGGAACCAGTAGCTAGAGGATGCTGGGTAATCATAGCAAGTGCATGGCGGGTAATCGTATCAGGTGCATGCTGGGATTACAAGGCACTTAAGCAGCACTTATAGCTCGCCTACACTGTAAAACCACAGTGTAGTTTAGGTGCAGCAGTAAATACGGTTGTGAGTAGATGCACCATTTGCACCAACTACAGGATTAGGTGCACACGGATATTATTGTGTTTTATTGCCGTTAATTATTGCAGGAAATAATGTGATACAATTCTACATGGAGGAGAAGTATTGGATATATACATATAGAGAGCTTTAATTCACTACACTGCAAATATAGCAGGTAGTTTGCTGGTTGCTAAACCCACAACTCTACTGTACATAGTGGAGAGAGTGTGAATAGTTTTACAGTGTATGGTGGGAGCACCACTAGCGACACCTGTACACATGAAATAAGGAGTTTATATAAGCACGTGTTTACAGTGTACACACACAGTGTTACAGTGTGAGAAAAGCTCCCTCTGGTGATTAAAATGGCGGGTGTAGGTGGCGCTGCTGGCGGGGTCACGGGGTCACCCCCGGCTGACCCGGGCAGCGTGTACCGGACTATACGGGAGGAGAGCCTGAAACAAGGACAATTATTTGAGGATCCAGACTTTCCAGCCACGGAGCGATCCTTGCGGAGGGACGGCACACTACGCCCTGGAATACGGTGGAGGAGACCTTGGGTGAGTATCTAGGTCATTTTAGTGACGCCACTAGCTCATTTACATGTTGTATGAACGCTACTTGTCTTGTAAGGTTGTGTAGCAAACTTTCCTCATGAGCTTTAATTTACTCTTGATAACTTATTTGTAAAGGAAATGTAACAAGATATGATAATAAGAAACATAACAAGATATACTCTGAAGGGAGTGGAGGTACACAAGGGTTGTTTTCATGAATTCAAATTGGTCATGAGGGCTCATGAAGGTCATTGAAGGTCATTAGATGGTGGCAGAGGTCACTAGAGGTCACTAGAGGTCACTAGAGGTCACTAGAGGTCACTAGAGGTCACCAGAGGTTATTAGGGTTGTACCTGCCCATCCCGCGATACAATAAATGTTGTGTGCCGGGAATACTGTACAGTGCCACATTTGCACAGGCTAGATATTCTCTAGTAGACCCTCAATAATTGTATCCATGGATCAAACCGTTTGCGGTAAGGCCTTCAGGACACATAAATAAGGTCTAGATTCAAAAAAGAAATATTTGCAAATTTCGCAGAACTTTTGCCCCTCGAAAAGTATTGGTGATATTTGGTATGTTATTCTAAATAAGGTTTGTGGCACTCACTGACTAGTCTGGGGAGCGTGTGCTACAAGCCAGGGAGTAATGTTGTCATTATTCGATTGCTTCACATTCACCTATTTTTTTTAAAGAAATTTTATTGAGCTGATTTCAATGCTTTACATGGATAATCTCACTGACTCAAGGGAAAAAGTTTTACATAATCTTCAAATATTATTAGATCTTTCTTGGTTTTTTACCTTTAATTTAACTTTTTTAATATAATCATATTTCTCCGACACGTAACATAATTTGTTGCCAGTTTCACTTACATGACCGAATCAGACTATATACATAGATAACCTATAATATGAACATCATAGTGTAAACTACAACTGATGTGTGATAACGTTACCCCGGATACATGCGCTGGTCTGACTAGGAGGCCCACCATGTTTACTTATAGTTCCTGTAACAACTGTCAACACAATACCGCCACTATGATATTTTAGTATCAGGGTTGGGCGGAATACTGGGCCTGGCCCGTGCCCTTCAATATATAGCTATGGCACATGCCACTATTGCATTTTATCCTGAATAAAGATAAGTTAAAAAAAAGAAATATGTTTAAAGGTGGTTATTTTACACCGTCTGAGGAGAGAACAAGTACATAGGATTAGCTTTCTCATGCTTGTCCTCGTGTTAATACTAATATATATATTTATTTCTTCCATAGATGTGATGAAAATGTGCTTCTGTATTGTAATCCAGATGTTGGAGGACAATAGCAATCTTTATTGTTTTATTTATTTATTTTTGAAATCACATACAAGGACACAAGGATTACCTATTTTCTGCTCTTTGTTTAAATGATATAAGTCACAGAATAGTTGTCTTTTTTTGAATAGAAAGGAACTGCAGAAGAGAAAAGAGACAGTAAAGAAAGGTTAGAACGAAGAAGGTGAGTCCAAGTTATGAGAGCAGGTGAGAGGGATGAGGGAGATTAGTGATGGGTGGAGTTGCTCCTACACCTGACACAATAGCTGCTGAGACACTTGCACTGTTGGCTAAGTAGCTAATTAAAACCTTGATAATAAGGTATGGGAACCCCAGTAAGTATCACTCCATCACGTGTGTTTGAAGTACTTGTTTATTCTTTACCCAACGCGTTTCGGCCCCAATCTGCCCTTCATCAGGGGTTGTACAAGCTATAGAGAGTTGTATGTCTTATATATAGTTTGAGATGTGTACACATGTGTACACATGTGTAAAAAGTGTATGAGCGATATGATTGGTTAGCAACAGAGAGGGATGATAAGATAGTGATAAAGATTGATATTTATTATTAATTAGAGTGTTTTAAAAACTTTGCATGATATAAGATAGGTATATTGTCAATATTGTAAGCAGGCATTTCTAAGTTTGTATTTTTTGGTGGCCTTAAAGAGTTCAGATGTGGGCAGGTCTCGCAGTTCCCTTGTAAGGCCATTCCAGAGAGCGGCTGTCTTGTATTCTATGGTATAATTGTTTCTTAGTGCAGCTTTTTTCCAGTACTAAAGTGGCATGCTTTTCTAATTCGTACAGTTTCATTTTCAAAAACAAATTATGGGCCAAAATTGTGATGATTTTAACCAAAATCGGCTAAGTGGATTGGATTTGAAGCATAATTTGGGTCCAGATAGTGAATCTAGGTCATAATATTTGGATGATCACAAATCTTAAGGTTATTTCGCACAAATATTTTCCTATCATGTACTTGCAACGATCATGGAAAAAGATAGATATAACATGTTTAATAATCACAATATTTTAGCACCACCGCATAAGGCATGAGGCAGTCTTGTTCTTTGGTTTCTTAGTTCAAGGAATCTAATTTTAGTAGATCGTTTAGAGGCAAGATTTAGCAGATGGTTCACTCTTCTTTCATGAAGAAAGTTGAGTCCACTGTCCCGGGAATATGTCTTACATAGACTAAACACACTACACTATGACTTCTACATGTCCCAACACCAACACAGTAATTGTCAGTTATTGCTACAATGTAGGCTGAGCCAGCTGCAGCCTCATTATCTCTTCACTAAGTCGATTAATGTATGTAATCAACTGCAAGAATCTAATATTCATTCAGTGCTGGATCAGTTGTGGTGGTGGTGGGAGTGAGTGGTGGGGGGAGTGGTGGTGGGGGGTTAGGAGGTGTAGTGGTAGGGGGGTAGGGGGTAGGGAATAGAAAGGTGTAAGGGGTAGTAGGTTGGTGTAGGCAGGAGGTGTAGACATATATATGATGTGCTTGAATGCCTGCCTAATGAAGCGGAACCCAGGAGTGAGCCTTGAGGATATTTCTTACATATTTGCCTGATACCAGAGGTGGCGAGTCGTCTCCATTACTGAGTCTCAGTCAATCTTTATTATATCATCATTCAATAGGGCACTTGCATGTCCGCCTGCTGGAATCCTGAATCACATGGAAGTAGGGGAGTTTTATGTCAGTGTAAAAGCTACAGAAAACATGTTATGTTCAGTATGAACTATTTAACAATGATCTCATGTAAATGGCAATGTGTTTTATGTTTCCATGAACCAAGCCTTCTACTGACCCATCATGCTGTAGAAAATAGGTTATTCCCTAGTTTATGGGGAGGCAACCTCAGTGGCCTGCGTGGGATGGGGTTTGCTGCACTACCCACCAGCGACCCCTAGGAGAGAGAGCAGACACTGAGTGGCTCCTCCTCCAGGCCAGGCTCACCTTGACCTTGGGTGGACCAGGAGGTTTGGGGGTCATTGGATTGACCTGAATATGATTAGTAATATTGGTGCATGCTAATGTACCTTAGTAGTTAACACCTTGAACATCATTATTAAAAAGTGTCTTGTGCCAAACCTTCAATTGCTGCCGTGTCTCTACTAACTCAGATAGTTTGATATTTTGCAATGCATTTGTTTTTAGAGATCATTTACATAAGCCATTAAATTGGTGAAAACATCCTTGCAATTTTCGATAAAAACATTGCTAAATATTTGTATGTCAGATTTGAACTGTCAGTCATACTGTAGACTGGGAGTGTAGGCCCTGTAACATGTGTAATGCATTGTACAATAATAAGTCATACTGTAGACTGGGAGTGTAGGCCCTGTAATATGTATAATGCATTGTACAATAATAAGTCATACTGTAGACTGGGAGTGTAGGCCCTGTAACATGTATAATGCATTGTACAACAATAAGTCATACTGTAGACTAGGAGTGTAGGCCCTGTAATATGTATAATGCATTGTAATGACAATAATAAGTCATACTGTAGACTGGGAGTGTAGGCCCTGTAATATGTATAATGCATTGTACAATAATAAGTCATACTGTAGACTGGGAGTGTAGGCCCTGTAACATGTATAAGGCATTGTACAATAATAAGTCATATTGTAGACTGGGAGTGTAGGCCCTGTACCATGTATAATGCATTGTACAATAATAAGTCATACTGTAGACTGACTGTAGGCCCTGTAATATGTATAATGCATTGTAAAATAATAAGTCATACTGTAGACTGGGAGTGTAGGCCCTGTAACATGTATAAGGCATTGTACAATAATAAGTCATACTGTAGACTGGGAGTGTAGGCCCTGTAATATGTATGATGCATTGTAAAATAATAAGTCATACTGTAGACTGGGAGTGTAGGCCCTGTAATATGTATAATGCATTGTACAATAATAAGTCATACTGTAGACTGGGAGTGGAGGCCCTGTAATATGTATAATGCATTGTACAATAATAAGTCATACTGTAGACTGACTGTAGGCCCTGTAATATGTATAATGCATTGTAAAATAATAAGTCATACTGTAGACTGGGAGTGTAGGCCCTGTAATATGTATAATGCATTGTACAATAATAAGTCATACTGTAGACTGGGAGTGTAGGCCCTGTAATATGTATAATGCATTGTACAATAATAAGTCATACTGAAGACTGGGAGTGTAGGCCCTGTAACATGTATAATGCATTGTACAATAATAAGTCATACTGTAGACTGGGAGTGTAGGCCCTGTAATATGTATAATGTAATGACAATAATAAGTCATACTGTAGACTGGGAGTGTAGGCCCTGTAACATGTATAATGCATTGTACAATAATAAGTCATACTGTAGACTGGGAGTGTAGGCCCTGTAATATGTATAATGCATTGTACAATAATAAGTCATACTGTAGACTAGGAGTGTAGGCCCTGTAACATGTATAATGCATTGTACAATAATAAGTCATACTGTAGACTGGGAGTGTAGGCCCTGTAATATGTATAATGCATTGTACAATAATAAGTCAAACTGTAGACTGGGAGTGTAGGCCCTGTAACATGTATAATGCATTGTACAATAATAAGTCATACTGTAGACTGGGAGTGTAGGCCCTGTAACATGTATAATGCATTGTACAATAATAAGTCATACTGTAGACTGGGAGTGTAGGCCCTGTAATATGTATAATGCATTGTACAATAATAAGTCATACTGTAGACTGGGAGTGTAGGCCCTGTAACATGTATAAGGCATTGTAATGACAATAATAAGTCATACTGTAGACTAGGAGTGTAGGCCTTGTAATATGTATAATGCATTGTACAATAATAAGTCATACTGTAGACTAGGAGTAGGACCTGTAACATGTATAAGGCATTGTACAATAATAAGTCATATTGTAGACTGGGAGTGTAGGCCCTGTAACATGTATAAGGCATTGTACAATAATAAGTCATATTGTAGACTGGGAGTGTAGGACCTGTAATATGTATAATGCATTGTAATGACAATAATAAGTCATACTGTAGACTAGGAGTGTAGGCCCTGTAATATGTATAATGTAATGACAATAATAAGTCATACTGTAGACTGGGAGTGTAGGCCCTGTAATATGTATAATGCATTGTACAATAATAAGTCAAACTGTAGACTGGGAGTGTAGGCCCTGTAACATGTATAATGCATTGTACAATAATAAGTCATACTGTAGACTGGGAGTGTAGGCCCTGTAACATGTATAATGCATTGTACAATAATAAGTCATACTGTAGACTGGGAGTGTAGGCCCTGTAACATGTATAAGGCATTGTACAATAATAAGTCATACTGTAGACTGGGAGTGTAGGCCCTGTAACATGTATAATGCATTGTAAAATAATAAGTCATACTGTAGACTAGGAGTGTAGGCCCTGTAACATGTATAAGGCATTGTACAATAATAAGTCATACTGTAGACTGGGAGTGTAGGCCCTGTAATATGTATAATGCATTGTAAAATAATAAGTCATATTGTAGACTGGGAGTGTAGGCCCTGTAACATGTATAAGGCATTGTACAATAATAAGTCATACTGTAGACTGGGAGTGTAGGCCCTGTAACATGTATAATGCATTGTAATAACAATAATAAGTCATACTGTAGACTGGGAGTGTAGGCCCTGTAATATGTATAATGCATTGTAATGACAATAATACGTCATACTGTAGACTGGGAGTGTAGGCCCTGTAATATGTATAATGCATTGTACAATAATAAGTCATACTGTAGACTGGGAGTGTAGGCCCTGTAACATGTATAATGCATTGTAATAACAATAATAAGTCATACTGTAGACTGGGAGTGTAGGCCCTGTAATATGTATAATGCATTGTACAATAATAAGTCATACTGTAGACTGGGAGTGTAGGCCCTGTAACATGTATAAGGCATTGTACAATAATAAGTCATACTGTAGACTGGGAGTGTAGGCCCTGTAATATGTATAATGCATTGTACAATAATAAGTCATACTGTAGACTGGGAGTGTAGGCCCTGTAACATGTATAATGCATTGTATTAACAATAATAAGTCATACTGTAGACTGGGAGTGTAGGCCCTGTAATATGTATAATGCATTGTACAATAATAAGTCATACTGTAGACTGGGAGTGTAGGCCCTGTAACATGTATAAGGCATTGTACAATAATAAGTCATACTGTAGACTGGGAGTGTAGGCCCTGTAACATGTATAAGGCATTGTACAATAATAAGTCATACTGTAGACTGGGAGTGTAGGCCCTGTAACATGTATAATGCATTGTACAACAATAAGTCATACTGTAGACTAGGAGTGTAGGCCCTGTAATATGTATAATGCATTGTAATGACAATAATAAGTCATACTGTAGACTGGGAGTGTAGGCCCTGTAATATGTATAATGCATTGTACAATAATAAGTCATACTGTAGACTGGGAGTGTAGGCCCTGTAATATGTATAATGCATTGTACAATAATAAGTCATACTGTAGACTGGGAGTGTAGGCCCTGTAATATGTATAATGCATTGTACAATAATAAGTCATACTGTAGACTGGGAGTGTAGGCCCTGTAATATGTATAATGCATTGTAATGACAATAATAAGTCATACTGTAGACTGGGAGTGTAAGCCCTGTAATATGTATAATGCATTGTACAATAATAAGTCATACTGTAGACTGGGAGTGTAGGCCCTGTAATATGTATGATGCATTGTAAAATAATAAGTCATACTGTAGACTGACTGTAGGCCCTGTAATATGTATAATGCATTGTAAGGCCTGTAGACACTATAGGCCTCCTTAGTTCAGTACAGCAGCCTGGGGCAATCATTACTGTGTGCTACAATACGGCAGTAATTATACCAGATAATCATCTACTCACACCACTAGAGGCTGCGGTGGGAAGAGGGGGGGGGGCCTTTAAAGCTACATTCCCAGCTATTATTACACACACATTCTCAGATTTACTCATATTATGGCTTACAGGCAAAAACGTCCACAAAAAAGCGTTGTCAAGCACTCAGAAGTAGAACGCTCGTTACTTACGTTGCATAAATAAGAAGACCTCACAACGCACATCATTGCGTCGTACTCAGCATCAGTCCTGACACACAGCTATACTTTCCCTGAGATCTAACCGTAGAGTTTCCTTCATATGTTCCTTATTAAAATATAAATGTTGATAAAATTAAATATATGGGAGTAGAAATAGCATTTTTTTATTATTTCGAGGGAGCGTAATTTCCCTGCGATGTGTCAGGTCATCAGAATATGTACAATCGTCGGCTCTACATATTTAGTAAATCTTACTAATTTACTCTGAAAAAGAAAAAATACTAGCTATATCTGAATATATTTGGTGCTGCATTGATTGAATGAATCTGCTTGGTTAAGTTAAGCGGTATTTTGAACCTTATTTCATTTTCAAATCTGAGAGGAATGGTGCAGGCAAATTGTACATTTTCTTACAACCTAACTCAATAATGTAGGCCTACTTTGGCGATCCTTTTGTTTACTTAGACCTACTGAAAGATTTTGCTCATATATGCCTTATTTAATAACTGACCTCAATATTAACACATATTTAGGGGTACCGTAGAAAAGCATGCTCTTTCTGAATTTCATGTTTTTGGCAATTTATTTTGGGTAGAAATAGTGATTTTTATCTATTTGTAGGTGTGTAAAATCGCCGCAATGTGTACGCAAGTGCGTCGGAAATTCAGGAGGGAATAGGCGGAATCGGGTTTTCCTTATAAGGGGGTGACACGCAAAGAACAGGCAAAAACTGGAACCTATATAAGGTTTCCCAGTATGAGCGCCTTCAGCGCTCGTACCGCCTTTGACGGGGGGAACCTTAAAAAAAAAACAAGTTTGCCCCAATCGTTGTCTCCCCCAAAGTGATAAAAACCCGTAAAAAATAGGAAATTTGTGGTTTGGGGCAGAATTATAGGTTGTCTGGCATTCTAACTACCGTACATTGCCATAAGAGGACATGAACGTTCAAACTTTAACACGTAATCATAGAGGGATTTGTTTAATATTCCATCCAGCAAACCTACACAAAGTTATCAAATATAACAAAGCTAAAAAAAAAAGGCAATTATGTTTATGAGGGACTGCATTACCCCCGGGTAATGATGTTACAATGTGTAGTGCTGTAATTAGTCTCGTGTATACAGGGTTTTGTACACAGCCTTCAGGGCAACATGCCACCAAGTTCACTACAATCATCCTCTACATTAACATCCATAGTGGCACAATAAATATTGTCTGTAAGAGCCTACTGGCAGAGTGTATATTAATATAAGAGAACAGAAGATGTTACAACTGTACACCAACACATAGCTGTATTTAATATTGTGAATAGTGATTAATATAGATAATAGTAGTTGAAATAGAGACAAGTAATTAATATAGAGAATAGTGATTAATATAGAGAAAACTAATTGATATAGAGAAACGTAATCAATATGGAGATTATTGATTAATATGGAGAATACTCAAGGAAGCCCCTTTTATTTGGGTTCTGTACAACATGTGTCTGGGAAATCTTGGAAAGCCTGTCTGAAAGCCTGTCTTGGCCTACTTCTCTCTGTGTTACATTTGGTATGTAATTAAGCATTCTAGTCTTGACCCACTTTTAGTATCCTCCTGTCACTTTGCACAGTGTGCTGAGCTTATAACGACAATAGCCTGTCACCACTATTGTTTACCTCACATACAGTCAGTGCCTAAATAGATGGAACATAGCAAGGGGGAAGTCTGTACACTTGTTATTGACCGAGGGAGTGCGGGAAGTTAGAGGGCGTTAGCCCGAGATCTTCTAACAAGGTCACTCCGAGGTCACTAACAAGTGTACAGACTTCCCCCGAGCTTTGTTCCATATTTATTACACCCCATTAGTGAATAAAAAATAGAAATAAATGAAAATAAAAAAGTTTTTGGCGGACCTATTTGTTGTATGTGCCAAGGGTGACATAATTTACATGTTATGCACCACCTTGACCAAGTGTGACATACAATGCTGAAGGTATAGGCAACTGCAGCACAGGGGTGTAATAAATATACTCAATTGTACTCAGGTGTACCACTAGCATGGGTGGGTATCTAGAAATCCCTTTTTCGATATCAAGAATTGAATTCTCAGAAAGTGAATTCTTGGTATCGGAAGAGTTAGACTTGGAATTCTCAAAGAGCAGCCCTGATAAGAACAAAGGAAGTGTATAGAATTGGATAAACGTTTTCTAAACGTACAAAGTATTGGTTTCTTCTGATCCATGTGGATTGGCTGATTGTTAAACAACAAATGACTGCTTCGTTTATTGTGGATGTTCAATGACTGAGGTAGTAAAATTTGAATTAAATTAAAATGAAATCTTCATTAAACTTCATTGAATTAAACTTCAGGGGCCTGGTTCATAATGATTGAGAGATAGGACTGCAGCCAATTAAACTTTAGGGGCCTGGTTCATAATGATTGAGGGATAGGTGTACAGCCAATTAAACTTCAGGGGCCTGGTTCATAATGATTGAGACATAGGAATGCAGCCAATTAAACTTCAGGGGCCTGGTTCATAATGATTGAGAGATAGGAATGCAGCCAATTAAACTTCAGGGGCCTGTTTCATAATGACTGAGAGATAGGAATGCAGCCAATTAAACTTCAGGGGCCTGGTTCATAATGATTGAGAGATGGGACAATGTCAACCTATGTCACCAATAATGTCCTTGAGACAGACTTGGGACAATTATAACTCCTGTGGATTAGAGGGGAGAAAGGTGCCGCACCTGTTTGGACAGTAATTCACCATTTATATATACCAGTCCTGGCTTCATCCCCACAGCAGTGATACAGATCTCCATTCTCCCTGTATATAAATTAATTTTCACTTCACCACAAATTGCTAAGGTTTCAGAGAACAGGGCTCTAGAAGCTAAACTGTACATGGGGTTTTTGTTATTTTGATATGTGTGTGTGGGTGGGCTTAGATTGCCTGGACTATACATCGTTGGAGGCCTCACTGATGCCACACATAGTTGTGGTTAGGCCTGTCGGTCCAATCAGTCATGGGCTACTGCAATTGGCCAAAATCAGCCGCGAAATTGACTTCAGAGCCAGGACTGTATAGATCTGTAAATGATCTGGAGATGTCTTCACATGATTTATAGATATGTCTAAATGGTTTTTTTTTATTTTTTTTTAAATATTTTATTTCCACTGGGTACAGCACCTCCCATGGTGGTAGTATTTGTATTTAAATTATTTTATTCAGCGAAAAACATTATGCAACTGGTAAACTATATCTCAGCCGTCGCTGATTTACTATAATAATCATAACAATATTTCATACATTTACCAATATCTTCGTAATTCACTAATTATCTATTACAAAGAATACAGAAGGAGCATGTGCTAAGATCAATATATAGTTTAAAAACCGTCACCGACGCATCTCTTCTACCTACAGTCCGATTCAGAGGATGTTCTGGATCGGACTGTATCGGATGGTAGGATCGGACTGTATCGGATGGTAGGATGTTGTGGCTTAACCCAGCTTTTAAAGAAACATAGTTACAGTTGTACAATAATTATTATTGTTAGTATTCATCCCTTAAACCTTCATACATATACACTGACAATTAAAGATTACTTTAAGTCGTGATTATTACCATGTACAGTCATAATTTATTTAAATATATTTGTAAATGGGGAATGTCCAGAGTACGAACAGAGTAACCCAAGAAGAATTCAATTCAATTCAATTCAATTCAAGTATTCTTTATTATGCTGATCTTGCTGCACAAAGGATTTCCATGTCTGGTTCATACAAAATTATAAACTTTGAATTCGCCAGTTCTTCCAGAGAATGCCTCTACTTGATTGGCAACTTGGTTACAACAGAACGATTTAATTTGTGAATTATAAATAACAGGAACAGGTAATATTATGAGATGTAGATGTGAGTGAACATAAAATGATGGGGTCGATACATGATATATTGGGAGTGATAATAAATTTGAGTCTTAGAAAACAGCGTTGGTATTGACAATTCTAGTCTGAGAGATCAGTGTATGTGTGCAGTACATATATCATATTTAACTATCACCATGACGTCTCGATAACTTTTATGATCTTCTAATCTTTTAATCACACCATCCTTGGCTACACACACTTTCTATTCTAGCCAACGTTCGGCAAAAGACATGTACAACCGTATTTACATTATTCTGTGTTCAGCCTAACTGACCCTATATGGGTCAGATTTTCAGAAAATGTGCAATTTTGCCTTCGTCAATCTTCTCAAATAACCCAAATTTCAGACGAAAATAAAGTTCAAAATACAGTTCAACCTAACCAAACAGATTGCTAGAATCAATGCAATGCCGAATATTCCCGAATTAACCTAGTATTGGCCTAATTGTGGCCTTATGTAGGAGAAGTTACTCAATGTGTACAGCTTCCAATTGTACATTTTCTGACGATCTGACCCACATACATAGCGGCATATGTAATTACAAGTAACATTAGTGTAGAGGGCAACTCCTGGAAGAGCTCAAAGAAGGGGCTGGACAATTTCAGACATATTATTATTGTCACTGTTTTGAATATGGGTCAGATTTTCATAAAATGCACAATTGGCAGTTGTAGACATTTAGTAAATTCGGCTAAATTAGGCTGCAATTTGGCCAATACTAGATAAATCCGTTTATACTTGGCATTGCATTGATTCTAGCGATCTGTTTGGTTAGGTTGAACTGTATTTTGAACTTCATTTATATCTGAAATTTTGGTTATTTGAGAGGATTGGTGAAGGTGAATTGTACATTTTTTGGCGACTTCACCCATGTAGGATGTGAAATGGCAATAGACGACATATATACACATACACATGCCAGCACCGGCCTGCCATAGCTCACAGACACCACGTGTGGCGCCCCCTCGCAGCCCCAGCAGACACTGCAGGCACTTTAAGAGCTGCACATCCGTCACTCCACCATTCTCCCTCACACTTCATTTCCTCTCTCAGTTAACTTTCAATTTTCTCTCTCATTAGTTTCTAAATTTAGATATAAATCTTTAACTAAGCCCATTACAGCTCACTGGCCCTTATTCTATTGCCCATTACTATCAATCCACCATTTTAAATATCCTCAATACCCGTTTCAACAATGGCCAGATTCCATCTAGTGCCTTGTCTCTCCCTCCTACACCCCTCTCCCACCCAGCCTCCATTTCATGGACTATATAAACCATTCACCCCCGATTATCGCCCCATGCTGAGTCATTGTGCATATTTATGCTGAGTCATGGCACATCTTCACATCACTGTAAGCTCTAATATTCTCCCCTGCTACTCTCTGTGTATCAGGCAATATTCTCCGCCGGGATATTGTCTTGGGATATGGATGGCCGCCATTTTGTGTCTATTGTAGCGCCGTGTGGTGAGGGTTTTGTTACCTACTGGCAGTAACTGATGCCCTATGTCCCTTGTAGTGATCTCATTTAGTTATTTATTAGATTCTTTGTTACAAATGATTTCATGAATAATAATGCACTGTACTGTGCTATCCTGTTTAACATACGTTTATACATGCATTGAAAGTAGAATCGGTCAAGCGAAAATAGTTGCTGGTGAGCGATAATAAGTGAAGTCATCTTAGGAAAGAATTCAGGCGCATCCTCCAAATACAAATGAGGACGTTTTAGAAGCCATGTGTTGAGGCAGACTTCGATGGGCGCTGGTGCACTTTTCAGTGTATAATCCGAAATAAAAGCGAAGAGAAGTTTAAGATAGGGAGGATAGAGATACATTCTGCAGGCAAAACAGCCCAGAATGGAGGCTATTAATCCCTTTAATCCCTCCCTCAGGTGGTTATAGCCCCAAGGTTTATAAAGGCAGTGATTATGTATAATACACCAATGTAAATACTATATATAAAAAGAGAATGGAACGAGCCGACAATAATCAAAAATTATTGCACCCCACTTATTGCACCTCTCAAGGGGGATGCACATATAATAAATATATACAATATATATGATATTTTATTTATATTCAATAGAGATACATTGTTAAGTATTGCTGAAGAGGTCTATGCCATCTACTAGGTAGGTCTTCCAGGTTACTGATGATATGAAACAATAATGGGCACATATAATAATCACCCTGTAATACTCGATTCAAATGTATCAAAGTATGTGATGAATCAGTATAAATACAGGATAACTAATGAGTTGGTTGAAGGAGCGTGAATATTGCACGAGTTGCGTAGCAACGAGCGCAACGTTCTAGGCGAATGAAACCAATGAGTTAGTTAACAGATTTATCATACATGCTTTCAATCATGAAAATAGAAAAAAATAGAGTCATAAATTTGAATCTTACCGGTAATCTTAGTAAAAAAACCGATTGGTTGTCATGACAACCCCAAGTAAATCACTAGTGAAATACGCACTATGCGTAAATCACTTTAAATACGTTGTTTTACGAGCAATGCGTATATATAATAAATCAGTATAAATCAAACCTCAGTATGGCTGAGAGTCAGCGAGTTATGCATCTACAGTCCAGTGCTTGATGTTGTGTAAAAAGTGGCTGCACCAGTGCAAGGTGCAGAGCAGGTTACACACTCAAGGCTTTTTACACAAGTCATTGTTCTAGAGTTGGTTGATAAATATTGGAAGGAGGAGGAGGAGGAGGAAGTGGTTTTATCGTTACAATATTTCTCTAAGGCCACTTAATAAGCCCTGATAAGAATCTGTTTAATTAGAGAAGTTAATTAAGCCATTGATTGAGACGCTACTGCAGCCACAGTAAAACTGGTGGCAGCAAACATGAGACTCAGAGAATGAGGAGGGGGGAGGGGGAGGGGGAGGGAGACAGAGGACAGGGGAGAGGGAGGGGAAGGAAAGAGAGAGGGAGCGAAAGCGAGGGAGGTGAGAGAGGGAGGGAGGGAGAGAGGAAAGAGCGGACAGAGTGAGAAGAGAGAGGAAGGGGGAGAGGGAGAGGGACCAGAGGGAGAGGGAGAGAGGGAGAGGGGAGAGGGGAGAGAGGGAGGGAGAGGGAGAGAGAGAGAGGGAGAGGAGAGAGGGAGAGAGGGAGAGGGGAGAGAGGGACAGGGAGGGAGAGAGAGAGAGGGAGAGAGGGAGAGAGAGGGAGAGAGGAAAGAGAGGAGAGAGAGGGGAGAGAGAGAGGGAGAGGGGAGAGAGAGGGAGAGAGGGAGAGAGGGAGAGAAGGAGAGAGGGAGAGAGGGAGGGAGAGGGAGAGAGAGGGAGAGAGAGAGAGAGAGGGAGGAGAGAGAGGGGAGAGAGGGAGAGAGAGGGAGAGAGAGGGAGAGAGAGAGAGAGAGAGAGAGAGGGAGAGAGGGAGAGAGGGAGAGAGAGGGAGAGAGGGAATAAAGTGTAAGGAAATGCGTGTGGTTTTTTTTTAACAAATTTTATTCAGGTTGATGGTTGGCTTTCCCGATCTTCCACCACACCCTGAAATTTTGACAATTCAATTTAACAATAAAGCTGCACTCTCAATTAACCTCTGTCAAAACCTCAACATTTCATTAGTTTTGTTCAGTTTATGTCCAACCCATGTAAAAGACAGTTGGCCAAAGTTTTCTAGGATTTGTCCTTTTGGTTCTGGCTACGTAAATGTGCACAACCAACTTAGCTCCTTTCCTGTGGTGGCTTCACCTATTATCGCTCACCGGCAGCTGTTTCCTCGCGGCCACATATAACATATAACAGCTTTGAAAGAGAAACACATTATTAATTTAAACGTGACATGTTCAAGAATTGGAAAACAAAAGGACCTGAGAAGGCGCGAGGAAAAGGTGGTTGTTGGGAAGGTTG
>OW804095.1:1766408-1959249 GCA_942159475.1 Sthenelais limicola | reverse complement strand
GGGCTCTGTTATAGGGTTAATGACTGATATTGAGGACAGGGAGAGGGCTCTGTTATAGGGTTAGTGGTTGATATTGAGGACAGGGAGAGGGTTCTGTTATAGGGTTAATGACTGATATTGAGGACAGGGAGAGGGTTCTGTTATAGGGTTAATGGTTCATATTGAGGAAAGGGAGAGGGCTCTGTTATAGGGTTAGTGGTTGATATTGAGGACAGGGAGAGGGTTCTGTTATAGGGTTAATGGTTCATATTGAGGACAGGGAGAGGGTTCTGTTATAGGGTTAATGGTTGATATTGAGGACAGGGAGAGGGCTCTGTTATAGGGTTAGTGGTTGATATAGAGGACAGGGAGAGGGCTCTGTTATAGGGTTAGTGGTTGATATTGAGGACAGGGAGAGAGCTCTGTTATAGGGTTAATGGTTCATATTGAGGACAGGGAGAGGGTTCTGTTATAGGGTTAGTGGTTGATATAGAGGACAGGGAGAGGGCTCTGTTATAGGGTTAATGGTTGATATTGAGGACAGGGAGAGGGCTCTGTTATAGGGTTAATGGTTCATATTGAGGACAGGGAGAGGGCTCTGTTATAGGGTTAATGACTGATATAGAGGACAGGGAGAGGGCTCTGTTATAGGGTTAGTGGTTGATATTGAGGACAGGGAGAGGGCTCTGTTATAGGGTTAATGGTTGATATTGAGGACAGGGAGAGGGCTCTGTTATAGGGTTAATGGTTGATATTGGGGACAGGGAGAGGGCTCTGTTATAGGGTTAGTGGTTGATATAGAGGACAGGGAGAGGGCTCTGTTATAGGGTTAGTGGCTGATATTGAGGACAGGGAGAGGGCTCTGTTATAGGGTTAATGGTTGATATTGAGGACAGGGAGAGGGCTCTGTTATAGGGTTAATGACTGATATTGAGGACAGGGAGAGGGCTCTGTTATAGGGTTAATCACTGATATTGGGGACAGGGAGAGGGCTGTGTTATAGGGTTAATGGTTGATATTGAGGACAGGGAGAGGGCTCTGTTATAGGGTTAATGGTTGATATTGAGGACAGGGAGAGGGCTCTGTTATAGGGTTAATGGTTGATATAGAGGACAGGGAGAGGGCTCTGTTATAGGGTTAGTGGTTGATATTGAGGACAGGGAGAGGGCTCTGTTATAGGGTTAATCACTGATATTGAGGACAGGGAGAGGGCTCTGTTATAGGGTTAGTGGTTGATATTGAGGACAGGGAGAGGGTTCTGTTATAGGGTTAATGGTTGATATTGAGGACAGGGAGAGGGCTCTGTTATAGGGTTAATGGTTGATATTGAGGACAGGGAGAGGGTTCTGTTATAGGCTTAATGGTTGATATTGAGGACAGGGAGAGGGCTCTGTTATAGGGTTATTGAGTAATATTGAGGACAGGGAGAGGGTTCTGTTATAGGGTTAATGGTTGATATTGAGGACAGGGAGAGGGTTCTGTTATAGGGTTAATGGTTGATATTGAGGACAGGGAGAGGGCTCTGTTATAGGGTTAATCACTGATATTGAGGACAGGGAAAGGGCTCTGTTATAGGGTTAATGGTTGATATTGAGGACAGGGAGAGGGTTCTGTTATAGGGTTCATGGTTGATATTGAGGACAGGGAGAGGGTTCTGTTATAGGGTTAATGACTGATATTGAGGACAGGGAGAGGGCTCTGTTATAGGGTTAATGGTTGATATTGAGGACAGGGAGAGGGTTCTGTTATAGGGTTAATGACTGATATTGGGGACAGGGAGAGGGCTCTGTTATAGGGTTAATGGTTGATATTGAGGACAGGGAGAGGGCTCTGTTATAGGGTTAATGGTTGATATTGAGGACAGGGAGAGGGTTCTGTTATAGGGTTAATGGTTCATATTAAGGACAGGGAGAGGGTTCTGTTATAGGGTTAATGGTTGATATTGAGGACAGGGAGAGGGTTCTGTTATAGGGTTAATGACTGATATTGGGGACAGGGAGAGGGCTCTGTTATAGGGTTAATGACTGATATTGGGGACAGGGAGAGGGCTGTGTTATAGGGTTAATGGTTGATATTGAGGACAGGGAGAGGGCTCTGTTATAGGGTTAATGGTTGATATTGAGGACAGGGAGAGGGCTCTGTTATAGGGTTAATGGTTGATATTGAGGACAGGGAGAGGGCTCTGTTATAGGGTTAATCACTGATATTGAGGACAGGGAAAGGGCTCTGTTATAGGGTTAGTGGTTGATATTGAGGACAGGGAGAGGGCTCTGTTATAGGGTTAATGGTTGATATTGAGGACAGGGAGAGAGCTCTGTTATAGGGTTAATGGTTGATATTGAGGACAGGGAGAGGGCTCTGTTATAGGGTTAATGGTTGATATTGAGGACAGGGAGAGGGTTCTGTTATAGGGTTAATCACTGATATTGGGGACAGGGAGAGGGCTCTGTTATAGGGTTAATGGTTGATATTGAGGACAGGGAGAGGGCTCTGTTATAGGGTTAATGGTTGATATTGAGGACAGGGAGAGGGCTCTGTTATAGGGTTAATCACTGATATTGGGGACAGGGAGAGGGCTCTGTTATAGGGTTAATGGTTGATATTGAGGACAGGGAGAGGGCTCTGTTATAGGGTTAATGGTTGATATTGAGGACAGGGAGAGGGCTCTGTTATAGGGTTAATCACTGATATTGGGGACAGGGAGAGGGCTCTGTTATAGGGTTAATGGTTGATATTGAGGACAGGGAGAGGGCTCTGTTATAGGGTTAATGGTTCATATTGAGTACAGGGAGAGGGTTCTGTTATAGGGTTAGTGGTTCATATTGAGGACAGGGAGAGGGCTCTGTTATAGGGTTAATGGTTGATATAGAGTACAGGGAGAGGGCTCTGTTATAGGGTTAGTGGTTCATATTGAGGACAGGGAGAGGGCTCTGTTATAGGGTTAATGACTGATATTGAGGACAGGCAGGGAGAGGGTTCTGTTATAGGGTTAATGGTTGATATTGAGGACGGGGAGAGGATTTTGACTTTCCCTGTTTCCCTTTCCATTGTAAATCATTTTGTTCATTTTCTCTCATTTACTCTGTCTTGCTTGTTCCACCTTTGTTCTCTCATCTATCTCCTCTGGCTCTCTCTCTCTCTCCTCTCTTCAGTTCCTCAAGTCTCTGTTTCTCTCTTCCCTTTCATCTCTTTTTGTCTCTTCTTTGTTCCCTTTCTCTCCTTTTCCTCTTTCTCTCCCTCTCTTCAAACTCTCCCCCTCCTCTTCCTCCTTCCTCCCCGACTTCTCCTCTCTCCCCCTCTCCCTCTATCACCTCTCTCCTCCCTCTCTCTCTCCTACCCCCTCTCTCTCTCCCTCTGTCTTCCTCCCTCCCTCACTCCCTCTCTCTCCCTCTCTTCCTCTACCCCCCCCCCCTCTCTCTACTCTTCCTCCCCTCCTGCCCCCCTCCCCTCCCGCCACCCTCCCGTCCATGCAGCACACAGCAGCACTACCTCCCCCAGCCTATATAACAATATCTCTAGCCATGCAGCCATGTTTATCTGCCTACAAATGATAGCTTTTATATCTCTTGTGAGATATAGATATACTCCCCGCCACCGCCCCCTCCCCCTGCCGCTAGGAGCCGCAGGGGGAGGGGGGAGCGGGCAATACAATAGGGGACTTGCATATGCCACTGCGCATATATATATATATATAATAGTACATCCTGGGATGGATTATGTTGAAATCTGACATAGCCACTATTTTTATTGATAACTGCAAGAATGTTGTCAGCAATATTGTTGCTTGTCTAAATGATCTATTGTAAACCAAATGCGTGATGGGGAAGATGGGGGAGCTGTGTTACGGAAACATGTAGAATTAATTGATATTGACATTGGAACACAAATGATTACTGCAAATGTATTAATGATCATGCAGTATTTACTATTTTAGCACACCAACGTTTGTGTGTGAAAACATATCCTGCGCACAGGGTATAATCATTGTATAAACAAGGTTTGATACTTTCTTGATGCACGGATTTAATGTCAAAGTACATAGTATGTTGAAATTTATTTGCGCGAAAATAAATAAATATGTTCACAGTATTCCATGCTGGGCATGACATGCTTTCCATAGAATTTACCTGTACCATTAGTTCCATGATTCCTTATGGATCAAAATTCAGAACGAGAACGTAACGACGAGGTGATGTCAATTGTGACTACTGTATTGTGATGCATAGAAGAGAAATGCTAATGTGTATTGACGTCATTCTATGGTGCTGAGATGTAAGAATGGAGATGTGTAAGAACGGTTAATTGTAGGTGCTAGAGATAGTGTAGTTCGAAGTATTTTGTAATGATACAATGTAAGGACGTTCGTAAAGTAGCTAAAGTCTTTTCATAGAAACAAATCTTGAAATGTATGGTTGAAGAGATTTGACAGTTTGATGGCAACGTACGAAAATAACTACAATAGTTGGTTATGCGTATTTGTTTAAATATGTGGGATTTAAAATGTCTGGCAAATACAAATATTTTAGAAAAAATGGCGGTTATGCAAGTGCCCTATTGTGAGGGTTTGTTAAATGGTTGTATACAGGAATAGGGCGGGACTGATACTTAAGGAGAACTGTCTGGCACAACGCTCCCTCTTGGCGGGAAATAATAATACTTCTGGGTGTTAACAGGAATTTTAAGCAAACTTAAGTTTGTAAATATCCATCCTTTACCCAATATTAACACTATAGTATCGCCTCTAGAGGTTAGTTAATCTATTGGTGGGTCCAGCCTGTCTAGCTCAGTCTGATTATTATAGATATATCGTTAACCTATTGCATGATTACATGTGTCTGCATGTTGTTTATATCTCTGTAAGACCCCTGCTTAGGTGTATGGTGCCTTGATTTAGGCATGTCGTTAACTGTTTCAAATTGATTTAAAGTTTCCTACAATGTTTGGTAAAATATTAGTGTTTTATTATACGTGCATTCTATATGAGACGTGCTATAAGTGGGGTGCTATAAAAATATTCATATAGGACGTGTCCTATATGAAATGTAGTTGTCTAAAAATAGCTCTGTTATTATGCTTCGCGGAGCTTTGGCTCTCCGCGGAGCATGTAAACAAATCCCCGCAATCAGTAATCCACCCGTGATTCTGGTACTATGATTATAGAAATACATAATAAAACCCATATCCTTAAATAGAGCATTAAATTCTCTATTGAATTATATAAATTTTGTTAATGTAGCTCAAGAAATTGCTGCGTTATGAATATTTTAAGTCAACAATATAAGTAGACCTAAAATAAATACTGCATGATCGCACAGTGCAGGACTGTCAGTGGGGCTGTCAGTGGGGCAGCGGGGCTCTCTGAGACTTCTTAAGTATTTTTTCAGTAATATCTGATGACATATGATCAAATTTTATGCACATATAATAAATATAGAATGGAACTCGCCGGCAAATAATATTTCGTCCACAAAAGCACGATGCCTACGGCATCGTGCTTATGTGGACGAATCTCATCCTATAAATTTTCGATTATTGCCGGCTCGTCCCATTCTCTCTCTGTATACATAATTATGTCCATCTATGCTGAATAGTTATGTTAATTCAATTTGGCGTATTTTATACTCCGGTTTATATTCCATCATAAGAATGTTTCCAATTACTTATAATTAATTTAAAGGGAACTCCCACTCGGTCTGCGCCCCTCCCTTCCCTGAACCCCCTCACTACTCGCCTCCCCTCCCTGCTCCCCCTCAGCCCGCCCCCTCCTCCCCCACACTCCGCCCCTTCCTCCCCCACACTCCGCCCCCTCTCCCTCCTCTTCCTCCTCCCATCATATCCTAGCTCAGTTCCATCATGTTACACCAGAGGGGGTTCAGAACTGGACGCTGGTAGTTCTCCATTTTCTCCCCAGGGGGAAGAGTAATGTATTTGTGCAGACGACTTTCTACTGCAAGCAGGCAAATCTGGCGCCAATTACAACCTCCCTTGACAGTTTTCAATCTTGTTGGTTGCCATGGAAAACCGAGACGGAAATGAGGCTGGCGGATGGCCGCGGCGTAATATTATACGGGGGGAAGTTGTGGCGGTAAATTGGGTGTCGGGGAAAGAGAGGTGTTATTAAATTGTGCATAAAATAGAGGAGCGATTGGAGATGCGTTTAGATTAGAGTGGTGGAGAGTGGGGGCGGGGGAGGGAGGGAATTAGCGGGAGGTAGGGAGGGAGGGGGTCGAAGGTTTGACAGAACATAGGTTCTGGAGACGGCTGTGTACTGAGGAGAGGTAAGTGGTTGATGGAGCCGATTAATGAGGAAAAAGATTTAGATTTCGCATTTAGATAAATGATGGTTGTATTTAATGTATTACTTGAGCTGATTGCTTAGGTCATGGTGCTTGTAGGGCAAGCAAATAGCTTACATATAATATGTATGTGGAAGTGTGGCTCATCTGATTCTCTGTCGTCTCTAATTTACTGTGTAATAGGAAATGTGATTTATGACAGTTCCGGGTTGGGAAAACCTGTTTTCCTGCTTTCATTGACTTTTTTTGTCAAAAAAAGAAAAAAGTAACGTATAGTAAAAAAAAAATCAGGTATGGTAAAAAATATTGTTTAGGTGGGGGAAGGTTTTTCTAGGTAGGCCTCACAAGCATAATCTGGTAGACGTTTCTCTGACAAGACCACAACATTGTTATCAATGTAATTCTAATTCTAATGATCTCACCCGATCCACACATAACCTCACAACTACTTAGTGTAAGGTCAGGTTGCATGGCGGCACAGTAGTTACTGTAAGGTTAAGTCTTACACTGAGAGCCTATGGGGAATGGACACCACATGGAAACCTACTTTAACCTCCCTCTTCCCCTCTCTCTCTTCCTCCTCTTCCCCCCCCCCCCCCCCCTTCTCTCTTTCTTCTTCCTCTCTTTCCCCTCTCCTTTCCCCTCCTCTTCCTCCTCTTCTTCCTCTCTCCTTTTTTTTCTCCCTTCTTTTCCCCTTCTCTCTCCTTCTCCTCCCTTCCCTCCTTCCCCTCCCCCTCCTTCTCTCTCCTCCTTCCCCTCTCTTCTTTCCCTCCCTCTCTCTCCTTTCCTCTTTCTTTCTCCTTCTCCCCCTTCCTTCCCCCCTTTCTCTTCTCTCTTCCCCTCCCTCCTTCTCTCCTCCTTCTTCTTGCCCCTTCCTTTCCCCCTCTTTCCCCTCTTTCTCCTCTCTCCTCCTCCCCTCCCTCCTTTCCTTCCTTCTCCTTTCTCCTCCCTCCCCTCCCTTCTTTTCCCCCTCTCTCCCCTTCCCTCCTTCTCTCTCTTCCTCCCCCTTTTTCTTCTTTCCTCTTCTCCCTTTCCCCCTCCTCCTTCCCCCTTCCTTTCTTTCCCCTCTTCCTCCCCTCTCCCGCCTCTCCCCCTTCCTCCTCCCCTCCTTCTCTCTCCTTCCCTCCTCTCTCTTCCCCTCCTCCTTTCCTTTTCTCTCTCCCCCTCTTCCTCCTTTCCTCCTCTCCTCCTCTCCCCTCTCCTCCCTCCTCCTCCCCTCCCTCCTCCTTTTCTCCCTCCTCCTCTCCTCCTCCTCTCCTCCTCTCCCCTCTCCTCCCTCCTCCTCCCCTCCCTCCTCCTTTCCTCCCTCCTCCTCCCCTCCCTCCTCCTTTCCTCCCTCCTCCTCTCCTCCTCCTCTCCTCCTCTCTCCCTCCTCTCCTCTTCTCCTCTCTCCTCCCTTCTTTGGCAGTGCCACCACTTTGGCCATACTAACTAAAGGCTAGATTTGCCATTTAAGAGTTTAAACCAGGACGGTTAAATTCCAGGGGAATGACTTGAGGCTTTCATTGGAAATTCTTCTACACAAAACATACCAAAGATGGTGGAATAATGATGAGAGATAATGTTGTTAAATGATGCCATATTTTGCATTTTACCATAATGTATTGCCTACAATGGGTTAAGTACATTAATGTTCTCACTGGAATGGATTATAGACAAGATGTTTCGTCATCCCTGATGTCTTCCAAAATAATGCAGAAATGGTCATTTTTAAGTTTCTACCCTTGACTCATACTGTTTTCATCCCTCTGACCAAGTTGGAATCACACATGTGATATATCAACAGATGCATAAATCTGTTTACCACAACTAGAAAGAGATGAAATAGGTTTTTATCAAGTCTGTATGAAATGGGAGAGATTTGATTGCCATAAGCTTCTTTTTTTCCACAATTTTCGCCATTTTTCAAAAACAGTTGCAACTTAACCAAAAACCTAATTTCCAAGAAGTGGCAGTTCGGCCAAGTTATTCCCATCATTGTAGACTATGATAACATATATATTTACATAACTCATATGAAGAAATACAAAGATATCAGGGTTCAATTGAAAGGATGTTTAGAAACATATTTTGTATGGGCCTTATTGGGCTGTAGTTCATATGGATCATTATTTTCATTCTTAAGCTCAAGTCAGTCTGAATAATCCATAAGTCAATTTCACTCAAGTTATCATCATAGATAGGAACCAAAGTGAAATACAAAACAACTGAAAAATATTTAAGATTGGTGGTAGTCAACTCATCAGGGGCAATTCCAAAATAATCTATATCTTTATCTCTATATTTATATTCTTCTCATTCTCAGTTCTGAACATCTGACATGACAATATCAGATGATTTTTAAAAACATTTTTCCAGAAACTTCAGATTCAGTTGTATACACCCTTACTTTTTGTGAGGGTTACACTGGTTTGATAGCAGGAAAAAAATATTCACAATTGTGTGCTCATTTCCCTGCCTATACTCCCTATGTTAGAGTGCATGACCACATAACATGCATCAATCAATAAGTAAAAGTAACAACAACAACAATTGATAGCAATAACTTGTTTGGTAAGAATTGAGCTTGTAAACATCAGATACAATAGGAGTACCTATGTTATAGAGAACATGACCCAACAGTAATACTGTATGCCCATGTCACTGCCTATAGTACCTATGTTATAGAGAACATGACCCCACAGTAATACTGTATGCCCATGTCACTGCCTATAGTACCTATGTTACAGTACATGACCCCACAGTAATACTGTATGCCCATGTTCCTGCCTATATTACCTATGTTATAGAGAACATGACCCCACAGTAATACTGTATGCCCATGTCACTGCCTATAGTACCTATGTTATAGAGAACATGACCCCACAGTAATACTGTATGCCCATGTCACTGCCTATAGTACCTATGTTACAGTACATGACTCCACAGTAATACTGTATGCCCATGTTCCTGCCTATATTACCTATGTTATAGAGAACATGACCCCACAGTAATACTGTATGCCCATGTCACTGCCTATAGTACCTATGTTATAGAGAACATGACCCCACAGTAATACTGTATGCCCATGTCACTGCCTATAGTACCTATGTTACAGTACATGACCCCACAGTAATACTGTATGCCCATGTTCCTGCCTATAGTACCTATGTTAGAGTACATGACCTCACAGTAATACTGTATGCCCATGTTCCTGCCTAGAGTACCTATGTTATAGAGAACATGACCCCACAGTAATACTGTATGCCCATGTTCCTGCCTATAGTACCTATGTTAGAGTACATGACCTCACAGTAATACTGTATGCCCATGTTCCTGCCTAGAGTACCTATGTTATAGAGAACATGACCCCACAGTAATACTGTATGCCCATGTTCCTGCCTATAATACCTATGTTACAGTACATGACCCCACAGTAATACTGTATGCCCATGTACCTGCCCATAGTCCTTATGTTAGAGTACATGACCTCACAGTAATACTGTATGCCCATGTTCCTGCCTATATTACCTATGTTAACATACATGACCATCTTCCTGCCTATATTACCTATGTTATAGTACATGACCCCACAGTAATACTGTATGCCCATGTACCTGCCCATAGTCCTTATGTTAGAGTACATGACCTCACAGTAATACTGTATGCCCATGTTCCTGCCTATATTACCTATGTTAACATACATGACCATCTTCCTGCCTATATTACCTATGTTATAGTATATGACCCCACAGTAATACTGTATGCCCATGTTCCTACCTATAGTACCTATGTTAGAGTACATAACCCCACAGTAATACTGTATGCCCATGTACCTGCCCATAGTCCTTATGTTAGAGTACATGACCTCACAGTAATACTGTATGCCCCTGTTCCTGCCTATATTACCTATGTTACAGTATATGACCCCACAGTAATACTGTATGCCCATGTTCCTACCTATAGTACCTATGTTAGAGTACATGACCCCACAGTAATACTGTATGCCCATGTTCCTGCCTATAGTACCTATGTTAGAGTACATGACCTCACAGTAATACTGTATGCCCATGTTCCTGCCTAGAGTACCTATGTTATAGAGAACATGACCCCACAGTAATACTGTATGCCCATGTTCCTGCCTATAGTACCTATGTTAGAGTACATGACCTCACAGTAATACTGTATGCCCATGTTCCTACCTATAGTACCTATAGTACCTATGTTACAGTACATGACCCCACAGTAATACTGTATGCCCACGTACCTGCCCATAGTCCTTATGTTAGAGTACATGACCTCACAGTAATACTGTATGCCCATGTTCCTGCCTATATTACCTATGTTAACATACATGACCATCTTCCTGCCTATATTACCTATGTTATAGTACATGACCCCACAGTAATACTGTATGCCCATGTACCTGCCCATAGTCCTTATGTTAGAGTACATGACCTCACAGTAATACTGTATGCCCATGTTCCTGCCTATATTACCTATGTTAACATACATGACCATCTTCCTGCCTATATTACCTATGTTATAGTATATGACCCCACAGTAATACTGTATGCCCATGTTCCTACCTATAGTACCTATGTTAGAGTACATAACCCCACAGTAATACTGTATGCCCATGTACCTGCCCATAGTCCTTATGTTAGAGTACATGACCTCACAGTAATACTGTATGCCCCTGTTCCTGCCTATATTACCTATGTTACAGTATATGACCCCACAGTAATACTGTATGCCCATGTTCCTACCTATAGTACCTATGTTAGAGTACATGACCCCACAGTAATACTGTATGCCCATGTTCCTGCCTATAGTATCTATGTTAGAGTACATGACCTCACAGTAATACTGTATGCCCATGTTCCTGCCTAGAGTACCTATGTTATAGAGAACATGACCCCACAGTAATACTGTATGCCCATGTTCCTGCCTATAGTACCTATGTTAGAGTACATGACCTCACAGTAATACTGTATGCCCATGTTCCTACCTATAGTACCTATAGTACCTATGTTACAGTACATGACCCCACAGTAATACTGTATGCCCACGTACCTGCCCATAGTCCTTATGTTAGAGTACATGACCTCACAGTAATACTGTATGCCCATGTTCCTGCCTATATTACCTATGTTGACATACATGACCATCTTCCTGCCTATATTACCTATGTTATAGTACATGACCCCACAGTAATACTGTATGCCCATGTTCCTACCTATATTACCTATGTTATAGTACATGACCCCACAGTAATACTGTATGCCCATGTTCCTACCTATAGTACCTATGTTAGAGTACATGACCCCACAGTAATACTGTATGCCCATGTACCTGCCCATAGTCCTTATGTTAGAGTACATGACCTCACAGTAATACTGTATGCCCATGTTCCTACCTATAGTAGCTATGGTAGAATACATGACCTCACAGTAATATTGTATGCCCATGTTCCTGCCTTTAGTACCTATGGTAGAAAACATGACCTCACAGTAATACTGTATGCCCATGTTCCTGCCTATAGTACGTATGTTAGAGTACATGACCTCACAGTAATACTGTATGCCCATGTTCCTACCTATAGTACCTATGTTACAGTACATGAGCCCACAGTAATACTGTATGCCAATGTTCCTGCCTATAGTACCTATGTTACAGTACATGAGCCCACAGTAATACTGTATGCCCATGTTCCTGCCTAGAGTACCTATGTTATAGAGAACATGACCACACAGTAATACTGTATGCCCATGTTCCTGCCTAGAGTACCTATGTTATAGAGAACATGACCCCACAGTAATACTGTATGCCCATGTTCCTGCATAGAGCACCTATGTTATATAGTACATGACCCCACAGTAATACTGTATGCCCATGTTCCTGCCTATAATACCTATGTTATATAGTACATGACCCCACAGTAATACTGTATGCCCATGTACCTGCCCATAGTCCTTATGTTAGAGTACATGACCTCACAGTAATACTGTATGCCCATGTTCCTGCCTATAGTACCTATGTTAGAGTACATGACCTCACAGTAATACTGTATGCCCATGTTCCTACCTATAATACCTATGTTAGAGTACATGACCTCACAGTAATACTGTATGCCCACGTACCTGCCCATAGTCCTTATGTTAGAGTACATGACCTCACAGTAAAACTGTATGCCCATGTTCCTGCCTATATTACCTATGTTAACATACATGACCATCTTCCTGCCTATATTACCTATGTTATAGTATATGACCCCACAGTAATACTGTATGCCCATGTTCCTACCTATAGTACCTATGTTAGAGTACATAACCCCACAGTAATACTGTATGCCCATGTACCTGCCCATAGTCCTTATGTTAGAGTACATGACCTCACAGTAATACTGTATGCCCCTGTTCCTGCCTATATTACCTATGTTACAGTATATGACCCCACAGTAATACTGTATGCCCATGTTCCTACCTATAGTACCTATGTTAACGTACATGACCCCACAGTAATACTGTATGCCCATGTACCTGCCCATAGTCCTTATGGTAGAATACATGACCTCACAGTAATATTATATGCCCATGTTCCTGCCTTTAGTACCTATGTTACAGTACATGACCCCACAGTAATACTGTATGCCCATGTTCCTGCCTATAGTACCTATGTTACAGTACATGACCCCACAGTAATACTGTATGCCCATGTTCCTGCCTATAATACCTATGTTACAGTACATGACCCCACAGTAATACTGTATGCCCATGTTCCTGCCTATAGTACCTATGTTACAGTACATGACCTCACAGTAATACTGTATGCCCATGTTCCTGCCTAGAGTACCTATGTTATAGAGAACATGACCCCACAGTAATACTGTATGCCCATGTTCCTGCCTATAGTACCTATGTTAGAGTACATGACCTCACAGTAATACTGTATGCCCATGTTCCTACCTATAGTACCTATGTTAGAGTACATGACCTCACAGTAATACTGTATGCCCATGTCACTGCCTATAGTACCTATGTTACAGTACATGACCCCACAGTAATACTGTATGCCCACGTACCTGCCCATAGTCCTTATGTTAGAGTACATGACCTCACAGTAAAACTGTATGCCCATGTTCCTGCCTATATTACCTATGTTGACATACATGACCATCTTCCTGCCTATATTACCTATGTTATAGTACATGACCCCACAGTAATACTGTATGCCCATGTTCCTACCTATAGTACCTATGTTAGAGTACATGACCCCACAGTAATACTGTATGCCCATGTACCTGCCCATAGTCCTTATGTTAGAGTACATGACCTCACAGTAATACTGTATGCCCATGTTCCTACCTATAGTAGCTATGGTAGAATACATGACCTCACAGTAATAGTGTATGCCCATGTTCCTGCCTTTAGTACCTATGGTAGAAAACATGACCTCACAGTAATACTGTATGCCCATGTTCCTGCCTATAGTATGTATGTTAGAGTACATGACCCCACAGTAATACTGTATGCCCATGTTCCTACCTATAGTAGCTATGGTAGAATACATGACCTCACAGTAATAGTGTATGCCCATGTTCCTGCCTTTAGTACCTATGGTAGAAAACATGACCTCACAATAATACTGTATGCCCATGTTCCTACCTATAGTACCTATGTTACAGTACATGAGCCCACAGTAATACTGTATGCCAATGTTCCTGCCTATAATACCTATGTTATATAGTACATGACCCCACAGTAATACTGTATGCCCATGTACCTGCCCATAGTCCTTATGTTAGAGTACATGACCTCACAGTAATACTGTATGCCCATGTTCCTGCCTATAGTACCTATGTTAGAGTACATGACCTCACAGTAATACTGTATGCCCATGTTCCTACCTATAGTACCTATGTTAGAGTACATGACCCCACAGTAATACTGTATGCCCATGTTCCTGCCTAGAGTACCTATGTTAGAGTACATGACCCCACAGTAATACTGTATGCCCATCTTCCTACCTATAGTACCTATGTTAGAGTACATGACCTCACAGTAATACTGTATGCCCACGTACCTGCCCATAGTCCTTATGTTAGAGTACATGACCTCACAGTAAAACTGTATGCCCATGTTCCTGCCTATATTACCTATGTTAACATACATGACCATCTTCCTGCCTATATTACCTATGTTATAGTACATGACCCCACAGTAATACTGTATGCCCATGTTCCTGCCTATAGTACCTATGTTACAGTACATGACCCCACAGTAATACTGTATGCCCATGTACCTGCCCATAGTCCTTATGTTAGAGTACATGACCTCACAGTAATACTGTATGCCCATGTTCCTGCCTATATTACCTATGTTAACATACATGACCATCTTCCTGCCTATATTACCTATGTTATAGTATATGACCCCACAGTAATACTGTATGCCCATGTTCCTGCCTATATTACCTATGTTATAGTATATGACCCCACAGTAATACTGTATGCCCATGTTCCTACCTATAGTACCTATGTTAGAGTACATAACCCCACAGTAATACTGTATGCCCATGTACCTGCCCATAGTCCTTATGTTAGAGTACATGACCTCACAGTAATACTGTATGCCCCTGTTCCTGCCTATATTACCTATGTTACAGTATATGACCCCACAGTAATACTGTATGCCCATGTTCCTACCTATAGTACCTATGTTAACGTACATGACCCCACAGTAATACTGTATGCCCATGCACCTGCCCATAGTCCTTATGTTAGAGTACATGACCTCACAGTAATACTGTATGCCCATGTTCCTACCTATAGTAGCTATGGTAGAATACATGACCTCACAGTAATATTATATGCCCATGTTCCTGCCTTTAGTACCTATGTTACAGTACATGACCCCACAGTAATACTGTATGCCCATGTTCCTGCCTATAGTACCTATGTTACAGTACATGACCCCACAGTAATACTGTATGCCCATGTTCCTGCCTATAATACCTATGTTACAGTACATGACCCCACAGTAATACTGTATGCCCATGTTCCTGCCTATAGTACCTATGTTAGAGTACATGACCTCACAGTAATACTGTATGCCCATGTTCCTGCCTAGAGTACCTATGTTATAGAGAACATGACCCCACAGTAATACTGTATGCCCATGTTCCTGCCTATAGTACCTATGTTAGAGTACATGACCTCACAGTAATACTGTATGCCCATGTTCCTACCTATAGTAGCTATGTTAGAGTACATGACCTCACAGTAATACTGTATGCCCATGTTCCTACCTATAGTAGCTATGTTAGAGTACATGACCCCACAGTAATACTGTATGCCCATGTTCCTGCCTATAGTACCTATGTTAGAGTACATGACCTCACAGTAATACTGTATGCCCATGTACCTGCCCATAGTCCTTATGTTAGAGTACATGACCCCACAGTAATACTGTATGCCCATGTTCCTACCTATATTACCTATGTTACAGTATATGACCCCACAGTAATACTGTATGCCCATGTTCCTGCCTATAGTACCTATGTTACAGTACATGACCCCACAGTAATACTGTATGCCCCTGTTCCTGCCTATAGTACCTATAGTACCTATGTTATAGAGAACATGACCCCACAGTAATACTGTATGCCCATGTTCCTGCCTATAGTACCTATGTTAGAGTACATGACCTCACAGTAATACTGTATGCCCATGTTCCTACCTATAGTACCTATAGTACCTATGTTACAGTACATGACCCCACAGTAATACTGTATGCCCACGTACCTGCCCATAGTCCTTATGTTAGAGTACATGACCTCACAGTAATACTGTATGCCCATGTTCCTACCTATAGTAGCTATGGTAGAATACATGACCTCACAGTAATAGTGTATGCCCATGTTCCTGCCTTTAGTACCTATGGTAGAAAACATGACCTCACAGTAATACTGTATGCCCATGTTCCTACCTATAGTACCTATGTTAGAGTACATGACCTCACAGTAATACTGTATGCCCATGTTCCTACCTATAGTACCTATGTTAGAGTACATGACCCCACAGTAATACTGTATGCCCATGTTCCTACCTATAGTAGCTATGGTAGAATACATGACCTCACAGTAATAGTGTATGCCCATGTTCCTGCCTTTAGTACCTATGGTAGAAAACATGACCTCACAGTAATACTGTATGCCCATGTTCCTACCTATAGTACCTATGTTACAGTACATGAGCCCACAGTAATACTGTATGCCAATGTTCCTGCCTATAGTACCTATGTTACAGTACATGAGCCCACAGTAATACTGTATGCCCATGTTCCTGCCTAGAGTACCTATGTTATAGAGAACATGACCACACAGTAATACTGTATGCCCATGTTCCTGCCTAGAGTACCTATGTTATAGAGAACATGACCCCACAGTAATACTGTATGCCCATGTTCCTGCATAGAGCACCTATGTTATATAGTACATGACCCGACAGTAATACTGTATGCCCATGTTCCTGCCTATAATACCTATGTTATATAGTACATGACCCCACAGTAATACTGTGTGCCCATGTTCCTGCCTATAGTACCTATGTTAGAGTACATGACCTCACAGTAATACTGTATGCCCATGTTCCTGCCTATATTACCTATGTTTAAGAGTACATGACCCCACAGTAATACTGTATGCCCATGTTCCTGCCTAAAGTACCTATGTTAGAGTACATGACCTCACAGTAATACTGTATGCCCATGTTCCTGCCTATAGTACCTATGTTAGAGTACATGACCCCACAGTAATACTGTATGCCCATGTTCCTGCCTATAGTACCTATGTTAGAGTACATGACCTCACAGTAATACTGTATGCCCATGTTCCTGCATAGAGTACCTATGTTACAGTACATGACCTCGCAGTAATACTGTATTCCCATGTTCCTGCCTATAGTACCTATGTTAGAGTACATGACCCCACAGTAATACTGTATGCCCATGTTCCTGCCTATAATACCTATGTTTAAGAGTACATAACCCCACAGTAATACTGTATGCCCATGTTCCTGCCTAAAGTACCTATGTTAGAGTACATGACCCCACATTAATACTGTATGCCCATGTTCCTGCCTATAGTACCTATGTTAGAGTACAAGACCCCACAGTAATACTGTATGCCCATGTTCCTGCCTATAGTACCTATGTTAGAGTACATGACCTCACAGTAATACTGTATGCCCATGTTCCTGCCTAGAGTACCTATGTTATAGAGAACATGACCCCACAGTAATACTGTATGCCCATGTTCCTGCCTATAGTACCTATGTTACAGTACATGACCTCACAGTAATACTGTATGCCCATGTTTCTGCCTATAGTAGTTATGTTACAGTACATGACCTCACAGTAATACTGTATGCCCATGTTCCTGCCTATAGTACCTATGTTAGAGTACATGACCCCACAGTAATACTGTATGCCCATGTTCCTACCTATAGTACCTATGATATATAGTACTATGTTATATAGTATGGGGATTATATATGCTTTATATAAAGTTAAACAATGTATATGCTGTAGAAATATTATCAAATTACAACCTTATAATGATCCTTGATCATGTATTTTTGTGTATAGGCCTATCACTATACATCACGCTGTTCTATTGGGCATCACGGCAAGGGAAAGTTCATATTTCCGAATCAATTTTACACACTTTCAGAGCTTTAGATTCTTAAAAAACAAAGTTATACTTTGATAAAGGGTAAACCTTGATAAAGATGAAATGATTTTAGTTTATTATTTCATTTGGATGAGATATTACACCTCGACCTGCATTGAAAGTTTTGACGATTTGCAGATCATTTTGTCAGTGGGCAGTGGCTGGAGAATCACTGATGTTTTAGAATGAATTTACATCCTTTTCACAGCTTTTAAAAGTTCTAAAACCAGACTAATGCTTTAACAAAGGGTAGGCATAAATACAGATGAAAGTATTTTAGTTTAATTTCGTTCATTTGATCTATATTTTACCATTCTGCCTCCCGTTCTAGCTCGTTCTGCTGCCTTTGTTTACAAACAGCCTAATGGCGTGATTCCCCTCAGTTGGGCCTTCACGCTGCCATAGGCACCTTCTGGATGCGAGTCAGAGCGTGGAGTTGTATACAACACAACTCAGACTAGTCAGAGCGTGGAGTTGTATACGTACACAACGTATACAACTCCACAATACGTTGTTTCAACGGCAACGCGTATATATAATAAATGACCTTATAGTAAGAGTGTACACCCATGTTCCTCCCTATACTGCCAATGCTATGGTACATGACCCCACAGTAATACTGTATGCCCATGTCCGTACCTATAGTACCTATGTTAGAGTACATGACCCCACAGTAATACTGTATGCCCATGTATTTTCACCACTATACACTAGGTGTCAGTGTTGAAATAAGTTCTCAATTGATTAATTAATATCTTCATTCTGTTAGCCCGTTATTACTCTTATTTCTAGATATTTTCAACATATTATAGTTTAATTTTGTATTGTCATCATATCTTCACACAAAGCTCTCTGGGATTTCTTTCATCAACCTTGCAGATTAGCTGAAGGACAGAACGGAATGTAGGTTTCAGGGTAACCAATATTATTTTAATGGAAACGTTTTATTTCAGTTCCCATAAACCATGTTTATTTATCATTTTCACAAACCTTAAAGGTTATTATAGGTCAGATGAGCAATTCCACCATGGTCGTCATTTGGCCATCCACGACTGAAAATTCTTAATTTTTTAGAATTGCTTCTATTGATTTATTCTTTTTCGTACATAAACTACATATATTGCTGATGTTATAGTCAAAATTGGGAAGGTTAATGATGAATATTGTAGTCAGGGCAGCCTGATAGAATCTGTGATTAGAATTCTGATAATAAGGGCACCAAAGATTGGTACATATTTGTACATAAATGAGGATTTGAATTAAAAATAAATAAATAGAATATGCAAATAATGTTTTGAACTATTGTGTACCCGATAGGTCTCAACATAACGGTGCCAACACTTTTTAGTTTATGAAAATATTCCAATTAGAAGGAAAGTTATAGCCAAATAACCATTCCAGTAATGGTAATTATAATGGGAGTGGCAAGGGTGACAGGACATTGACCCTCTGCCTATACACATATATAACCGATTATGTTTGGAATATATACACAAATATATAATATTTATTCCTCTTTGTTTTCTTTTTAAGTTGACTTGAATGAATACATGTATTGGTTGGTCATGAAGGATGTATGTGAGTTATGTTTGAGTATTTAGAGGTAAAATCTTTAGAGATTTATGTATAGATTCTCTGTATGTCCCAACAACACAGTGTCAGTGTCAGTGTCAGCGTCAGTGTCAGCGTCACGTGTGGAATACTCACATGATGCTGACACATTTCTCATCCTACCTTCTGATTGCAGAGAACCTGGGTGGATTTTTTGTATTTGAAATGAAGTATATGCATCGACTCATTTATATGAATATTATAAATTATTAATTCATAATATTTATTAAATGAGGTATAATAACAATACACACGTGAAGCTGACAGAAGAGCTTCCCAACCCCTATGGTAGTACTTATTATTCCAAAATATGAACATATATCCGAACAGATTTGTTCTAAATATATCAAGTGCATGTAGAATGGCCCAAATTAGTATGTATTGTTCACCCATGATTTTTTTTCTAATTTTGGATTTTATTTTGCACACGTGACGCTGACATTTAGACTTCCCAACAAAGAGCCATTGGAAACAAATAAAAAACAGATCATATAGTAGCTAGGGTCAAGGTGCAATGGTAAAATAAGTTTAAACTATGTTTGACTAAACATTTTTATTCATTTTCATCATTTTATTGGGTCTTCCCTAATTTGTCTTCATTTTTAAGGCCCTAAAATCTAGTTTTTCGACCCCCATGCATAAATTCTTAGGAAGATTTATGTAAATGGGGGGTATCTCTGATGTATTTCGGGCGGGCGGATACGATAAAACTATTGACAAATGTCTCCAATCATTTTTTTTCCTTCAAACACGCAAAAGATGATTTTAGGGTCAAATGACAACCACATGGTGGATTTGCTCAGATGTACAGTTGGTTCCGAATTCCATAAATCTTTGAGGTTATATTACAGAAAACAAATTAAGTCTTGTTGTCATAGGAAGAGCAGCATTTATCAAATAAATATAATAATAAGGACATGAACAACGAATTGGATACATACAATGGGCTTATTTTTATTATTTCACATTATTTATTCTGGACATATGGTACACTATAGTTGAAACACTTTTAACACTAGTAATTAAGGCGTAATTCTGGAGTTAGATTTTAACATTTAGATTTCAACATTTGTTTGAATCTGAATTGAATAAGAATACATATCCACATCTCTTCTTATTCTAGACTTGCATTATTATCTCCTTCATTTTCCCCTCTCTCTCCTCCATCTCCTGCCTCTCACCTCTCAACCACTTTCCCTTGTGACCATTTCGTTTTTTCTTATTGACTATAATACACCCAGGATATTAGACATGTCCATGAATTAGATATTGGTATGGTGATATTCAACACGAGAATTTCTATTTTCTATTTTCTTAAGAATAATAGTAATAGTTAATATCATATTCGAATAGCCCCATAATTGCTGAAAAGTGACCCATTGATCAATTGGGAGGTATACTAAATCATTATCAAATATATATGATGTGTTCGAGGAAAATGAGTCACAAGTAGCAAAATTGATATTTTCAATCAAGTAAAAGGTAAATGATGAGGTTCACAGTCAATTATTGTCGGGGATATCCATGTCCAAGTTGAATGACTCTCACATATTTAGTCATGGTTCGCTTAATAATTGTCCTAGAAGGTTGGGACAACTTTCAAAATGCTTAGGACAGATTGAGGATTCCGTCACTGTTGGTAAACCTTAAGTCACACGTTCCGCTATGTGAGATATCGTCGTTCGAACTACCGCGACGGGTGCGCAGGTCACTACCCCAGGTGTAAGAATTTATGATTATATAGTAGCAGAGACACACATCATATCATAAATTGGCTGTGTGTAATTAACTATATTTTTGAAAATAAAGCTCTGCAATATTTCAGGGTGGACAATTACTAGTAAAACAATTAAATATACCCTATACAGGATGACCTTAGAATGCATGGATATAAATGATACACTGTCTTGAAATTTGGTAAATCTATTCATACTACAAACAGTGTTAAGCACCACAAAATGAAACATTCCCACTAAGACTTTCTGTGAATAAATGCCTTGTGCCTCATTTGTCTGTAACACATCACAAATGGTTCAAATGAAAAGAAAATTTGGATTTTGGTTCCTGGCCGCAAGGACATTGTATTGCCATGTATTCCTTCTTTCATGCATCCCCATCAACAAAATATTGTGCAGGAATTTTATTATTATGTAGTGAATACGGGTTTTAAATAGCTCCGAGATAATTGGCTCAGCCGGGTGTTGCTATAATTGGGTGCACGCGCCTCAACTGAATGCGCTCCCGGTTCAGAAATGGCCTTTTGGATTCCCGCCTTTTCTTACTTGGACAGAGTTCCAGTAATTCGTTATCAAAGGTATTGATTATCTAGTCAACTCATTTACCATAATGTGTCTTAGAGTGCTTCCGGACGTTCTGGTAAGACTTGTTGTTTCACTTTGCTATTCTCATGTTTAACCATGTTAAATGATAATTGATAATTTACTATAGTTTACTAGTCAACTTGTATCACCTAGTACCATTCTTTCTATCAGTATGTAATACAAAATTTAAGGGGTGTTCGGAAGAGCTGTGACAGTCACAGACAATATTCCTTTTCTATTCTTTTATTTAATTTGTATGACAATTTGTATATGTGAAATGGAAATAAAATCTTATAATAATAATAATAACTGTTTTACCCTCAACACCTACAATGAGTTTGCTGTGTATTCCACATCCACCTCGCTGCTATACCATAGTGACAGGGGTGGCGTGTGCACCGCTCCTATTCTGCGGAGTACCCACCGCTCTATTTCCATGACAGGAGGATTGACTTTGAGCTCAGGAAACACCTGGTCTTTAATTCTCCCTGTTTCTGGCCCTACTTGGGTTGGATAGATACTCAAAAATGCTAAAATACTTAATAATTATGAAATATACCATTACTGTAGTGACAAAATGGGGTTTATTGGAGGAGAAAATTAGAAAATGTTATGGAGATTCTGAATATTTTTAGAAGCATGGACATTATGGATATTCCTTAATTCATGGACGACTGGTATCCCTGATAGACACAACTATCTTTGTGACAGTGATATGTGCATAAATATATCTTTACTGCATAAATATTTACAGTGGTAATGCCATTCAGGAATTTGCCCTGGTAATAGGGGTTCACTGGTAGTATATTTGGGGAGCAGTATGGGTCTTAAGGGACCCCTTTTGCTTATGGTTAAACTTGTACATGTGCGTACAGGATGGTAGGAAATAAAGCTTATAACAGAAATGATATTATATATATGACACTTTATTAACATTAATAAGCATTGAGAATAACAGTCTGTACAGTTGTATACAATTACATACAACACACTGTATGATAGTGTGAATTTATTGTTTTGTTTTTGTTTTTAAATATCTTACTCAGCATTGATCATTATGTAGTAAATTTTTTTCAGAACCAGCTGATTTACTTATACAAAAAAACACAATCTTTAATAATAATAGTGATACCCAAATAGTAGGGATTTACAGTGATAATGTATTTGTAAAAACCATAACCGGTGGCTGTGTCACTGAGTTCAATATACAAAAATAGCAGTCCAGTAACACATTTCATACACAAAAGGACCAATTTATAGGTATTGGGGATTGACTCAGGAGATCAAACTCTTAATATTACCATTGTTGTTATTTTTATCTAAGTCACCTATGATGAAGTGATGTTAAATCGAAAAGTTTTGTTCAATTGTTTATCTGCTATATTACACATTCTTATATTTCTAAGTCACTTAATTATATATTATTCTGTAGCTTAAGTAAACTTTAGTACCCACATATAGTTATATTCCAAATTTATGAAGAAATGAACTCTTGTTAGTCTCATAAAGCTATGTTGACCAATTTGTCTATTCATATATTCATTCATCTATTCAAGACAAGCTGCAACATGATGAGACACCAATCTCCATTGGAGAGACACTGTTGCATGCAATACCAGTTTGAGATTGAGACCGATAAGGAGCAATGTGTGGAGACACAGAGAAATAAGGTCAGATCAGAGTAGTTGTACCTTGTCTCATCACCTCTGCAACATGGAAGAGACATGGAGACATGTCTCATGCCTACCCCTCCTGCCACCAGGTGGGGCCTAGATGATTACCATGATTGGTCAAAAAATATACTATTACTAAGTGAAAGTCCAAATTGTTGTCACAACACTACATATATAAATAAACTAACATAACTATACAAATAAACTACGTGTTGCACTCTGAGGTATTGACATGTCTTATCTATAAACTTTGCCCATGAGTGCTCGATTCTGTATGAAATTCTAGGCAAAAAACCCTGTAAATTAAGACTTTTCCCACATTTCCTATTATGAAGGAATCTAAATGTACACTTAATGAAGAAGATTAGAAAAATCTAGCACAGACAAACTTTTGCACAAATTAACCAGCCATAATACAGGCAGTAACCAGCAGATCACAGAAGAGATAATTAAAATGTTTTAAATTTAACCAAGAATAATGCCAGCATTTTCTACAAAATTGCAGATCTAAAACCTTTACATAAATTTCACACATCTAGCAGAGGATCAAAAGGTATCAACTTGTTTTGTTGTGAGGGAATCACAGACTTTAAGAAATAAGTGAATCAGAGACAGTCAGAAAGTTTGTTTTTTACAACTAATGTCACTATTTCACCATGAAGAAAGTACCAGTAGTTGTTTTAACTTGGACATGACTATTGTTGTGACCTATTCCAACATTACCCTGTACATAGATCGTCAGACATCATAGCAGAAAATCCAAATTTTATGTTTGTTTCTTTGGTGTGAGCAGGCAATAGAACAGGACAAAATTGCAATTACTGCAATCAATCTAAATTTTATGAACAAATCACATGAATTCTGGTCTTATTGACAATAAAAACAATATATATGAAGCACACATCATACAACATCCAATAACACATTTCAACTTGAAATCATTATTTCAATAATTTTTACATAAAAGGTTTGGATCTCTTGACCAGCAAGGGCTATTTTCATGTCACAAATGAAAGACAAAATACTTTACGGAAGGTCAATGATATATAATAGGCTAATTTCACTTCAAATAATTTCAAGCAGATTGAGAACCCTTGTGAAAAAATCATTATGGGTCCCAGTGATGCCCATTTTGAGATGGAAATTCATCATAATTACAACTTGCAGGAATGATTATTTCATTTTCAAATAAAGACTAATCACTTCACATACACCATCCTAAATCACATTATTCACTTAAAACCCTTTTTTAAGTAAGGGCTATACTTATGTCAAAACCAAAGAAAAAATGTCTCAGATGAGAGGTTGATAATAATTTTTAAATTATTTAATCTCAAACTCCTTGAATAAGTCACATGAATTATTAACAGCCTAATTTCCCTTCATATAGTTCAAGTGAATTAACAACCTTTGGAAGAATGAATTCTTCTGAGACATCCGGTGGAAACATCGGAGCAAAATACAAACTTAAAGTCATTGCATGAATTGTTATTTGACTTTTAAATAAAAGAAACTTGGGGCACAACTTATGGCCCTTCTCATTGGCCATGTCCTCTGTTGTGGCAGGATGCCCAGGAACTGACCCCTCCACATTCCATTTTTTCCGCTTTTTTGGTAGCGTAGATTGTACCGTCCTGGGTTCACTCCTGGCTATGGGTACTTTTGTGTTCCACCTGTCTGGTGGTGTCCTCAACTTTTTCAACATCTTGATACTCTCTCTGCAAAACAATTCAAATACATTTGATTATTACTTATAAATAGCCTGAAAGATATTGCCTGAAAATAAGGTATTCAAGAATCATGATACCTACACAACATGGAAATATTTGATATACATTTGGAGTTATGATAAATATATTCAATGGGTTTTTTTCCAAATATTTGTACCATCCTGAATTAAACAAATATTTACGAGTATGCTAGTATTACTCCACAGTAAAGTGTGTATGACATAACATTTGTATCAAGAGGTGTGTGGTACATTGTTTTGAACCACATAATGTGCAAAATAAACTCATTTGATTGGTTCCTGTATTTGGAACATATTCAGGCCATGCCCCCTAACAACAATGGTAATGGTCCTGATGATGTGGATGATGAAAGTATTCAGTTATATTTGTTTGAACATTCACTTATCCACTTATAGCTAAAGGCACTGTTTATCTGACAGGCGTGGCAAATATAAGCAGTGGGCGACATGAGACTTCATGGCCCGACTATGATTTTCCATGGCCCGACTATATTGTGAATATAAAATAATAGCTCATTAACTGCCTACATTACATTGACTTTGTGTGTGTGTGTGTAGGGGGGGGGAGACTTAGAAGGAATATAAACAAGAGACAGTATTTTACTGCTTTGACATTAATTGGGAATCAAAATGAATAATTTTATTTTCTCATTTTTAGAATGACTGTCAGCATCAGTGCTTTGTAGTTGTAGACCTACCTACTCAAAACTTCAAAAAATCTAAAGCAATCAAGTCTAGTGTACCAAAACTTTCTTCTCATCTACACAAAGATAACAGAGCTCATCCCTAATAGTAAGCATGACAAAATGAACTACTTAAAGAAATGGCTCCACATGGCCCAGCCAACATCAAAATTACTGACCTTTAATGATTAATTAGTGAAAAATTAAACCAACGGACGTGCAGCCTAGGAATTAGATCGTTGTAGATCTTTGGTTAAGAACGACCAGGATTAGAAACGATCAGGCTTTGTTGCACAAGGGCCCATCCTAACTCTACACACTCATGCACGTTCTCAAGTTGCACATACTTATACATAGAATACGGTATTGATAACCGGGGACCCTGTATTAAGCAGAGCAATCCCTTCTTATGACTTCACTATCCGTGGTCTTTCCCGAACTTTAGTCCAATTTAGTCAGTTGAAAATGGTGCTACCCCACTCACCCACTCTCCATTGCTAGTCAATATTGTTAATTGCCTAATTATGTTCATCTGTGCTCGTTCTTTGCGGGTACTGATGAGAATCTGTTGCACAACTAATTTGTGGGTTCACGTTCGTACATAATCGTGAGAACATAGAAAAATATTGGGGTAAAAGTGGTGTTGCACAAGCCAAAGTTAGGACGACCCTCAGGGTCATCCTAAGTCTGTTCTTAACCATTATGGGAACATATATAAATGATTTATTCATTAATTTCCACATATAAATGAACAAAAACAATATTGCAAGTGTTTATGCAGTGATTTTCTTTTTGTTTAAACATTTAGGTGTTCATGGGAAATAGGCCTGCTCCGGCCTGCTCGTTCTTTCCAAAAGATCAAGCATTTGGTTCTGTTGTATGTGGGAGAATGTGTGAGTGATTGTGTGAGAGTGTGTGAATTAAGGCTTTGATTGTTTTGTTTGTGCATGTGTGCAAGTAAGGACAATGCAGATGCATCGACCCAAGACCAATGCTAACTTCTTGAGTACTATTTTTACAACAGACAGAATGAAATATACCAGGAAAGTGATGTCATATGATGGAATTCCTCTGAATTTAACTCGGTCCCTGTTGATTTTAACACGTTGGCTGCACGTTCGTTGATTAACATGGTCTATTTCAACGTTTTAACCCTTCAATGCCTCTGCTGGGTCATTGATTGCCACTAATAGTTCTAATAATAGTGCTTAAACTGGCAATCCAAACCAACAAAACAATTAAACCCCCTTTGGTATGTTTATTTTTCCTGAGTTTTCACGAACATGAACCCACAAATTAGTTGTGCAACAGATTCTCGTAGGTTGGCCAAAGAATGAACACGATTAGGGAAGATTATGGAACGAGCAAGGTATTTAGAGACTGTACAAACGAACAGCAAAGATTGGGATACGAGCAGCGTTGTGCAACAAAGCCCAGAATTCCAATTATAAGTTCCTCTGAAAGCTCTGATAGCTTGTCTATGGGACTTTCCTCAGACTAGTCGGAAACCCAGCGGGGTGTATACAGTGAGTCAGTTAGGCCTTCTCTATTGAATCTGCCTCTACCAGTGTGGACCTATGCTCAGAGAACATAGCACAATGCTTCAGACTAGAACCAAAATAAAGGTTCAAAAGGAAGAAAACATAAGTTATGGTGGGTTGTGATACATTGTAATGGTAGAAAAGGAATGTAAAAGGGGAAAACCGATGAAAAAGGTATGAATAGTTGAAAAAATATCAATGATAACATGAATCGGAAATCCGCCAATAATAGGAAGGCTGTCAACTCTTCATTTAAAGCAACAATTCAGGCAAAATTGTGCTTGTTATTTGTGTTTATACTTTGTGTGAATAAGAACTATCACTTGTTGACAGGATAAACGTTTAATGAGGGTTCCTGAAGAAATATATGACAGCATAGGGACTAGGAATGAAAGGCACCATATAGGGGGATCTGGGGGCACACTCCACCAGGATAAATTTGTGTAATATAAGTGCTGTTTGAGTGCATTGTACTGGTTTTAAGGACCACCAGGGCCACACTGTAAGCATCACAATTTTGCATAAGATCAGAATAATAAAATATGGTTGCCTGCCCAGGACTTTATTGAAACAGAAAATAATTCAAGACAAATTTATTTGAAATGCTGTATCGAGGTGGGTAAATATTGTATTCATACCAAGGGGTCCGGTGGTTATTGGTAGTTGAACTTGATGTGAGGTTGGAAATAAAACCCTTGTGTTATGGTTTTAATGATTTTATTCCACAAGCTTTCGGGCTGGTTTGCCCTTCTTCAGGTGCTTATTTATTTGAAATGATACAAGAGTACTTATCATAGCTTTTATAACATAAAAACCTAACATCTTATTTAGATGATGAAATCCTAGAGATCCTAGAAGTTGGCACCTCCATAAAACCATATTACCAAGAAATAGTTAATCTCATCAATGTTTTTCTTTCTTTCATTTATCTCACTTCAATTTTGGTTCATATCAACTCAATATCAACTGAATTAGTTATTGCAGGCCTATACTTTTTCAAATAATAGATATGCATCCATGAATTTTCAATAGAGAATGTCTATATTTAGATTAGATTCTCACACCCTTTAAAACTACATGCTACAGATCGGATACCCAAAATTGATATTACTGGGAGTGCCCACCATGTGTGATGTGATATGATGGAAATAATGAAATCAGCTAAGTTTGCCCCATTTTCCTGGCAGGCAACTTTATCTCATGCATTTTTTGTTGCCCAGACAAATAATTGGATGTTCCAGGGACCATAGTAGTTTGACCCTGTTGGTTGGAAAGGACCACGTATTCTGTTTTCAGAAATCTTGGCGAAATCAGTGTCTCCCATCAACTTAGAATATGGATTTAACATTCTGAGTGGTTTGAATATAAAAAGTCAATGGTTGCAATAGAAAATTGCTGACAGTATATAAGGGGAAAACAGATGAAAAAGGTATGAATAGTTGAAAAAATATCAATAATAACATGAATCCTGCCTGCCTATAATAGTAAATTGCCATACCTTTGCCATAACAGCTAGCCAAAGGCTTGATTGCTGATTCAGAAGCTGTTCCATATGTGGGTGATGGCCAGCATCCGACCAAAAACCTAGTGTCTACTGTGCTTGTCAACTGATTGGTCCATTCTGTCTGCAAATATAACACAAATACTAACATAAACAGATAGTACAAGCAGAAACAAAACAAATACATATGTGTTAACAAAATGACTATCAGTAATAATAGTCTGTACAGTAATAATCATTTGTGTTAAAAGTCAGTATCAACCCTGCAGCCCCTAAATGTAAATGTTAAAATTCATCTGATTTATCATTAAACTATTATTTACGAACTATGAAACCATCAAATTAGCACATGAGATACTAAAGTACAGTGGAACTCTGCTAATAAGGACCAAATAATTTTGGGTCGCATAGTGAGGTGGTCACATTAGAGGGGCTAGGAAGGATTATTTAAAGTGGCCATACTGGAACTTTTCTAAATTGTTGATGATAGAAAGATGATGTTTTTGGTGATAGACTGGCGTGTTGCCTAGCAACACAGAAGCCAGGGAGCTAGGCTGTGGAGCCCCTCAGGAGGCGAGCAGCACTGAGTTTTAGAACATATAATAAATGAAGGGCCTGTCTGTCAAGCAGTCCTTGAAGAACACTCCAACTCTTTGCATTACTTCTATGCTACAGTAGAAGAACATTAAAATTTAAAGTCTGAAAAATTATTATAGGCCGGGAATCCGGTCTCAATTTCTTACAGTCTTTGATATCTTTTCAATATTCGTGGGTGTCCAGAGTAAACAGTTAATATCTACATTGATTTTGGTTGTTCAAAGCTAAGATTTAGGATGTTTGTAGGGTAGTTGTTGAGGAAATGTATATCAAATATACAGAATGTACTCTATAATTAAAGGTTAAACGAAACTTTGCAGTTTAATTAATGATTTAACTACTAAGTCAACTCCATTGAAGTAGGTGGTTGAACATATTTTCAGTAATTTCTCCATTGATTTTGGGAGATCAGAGTTGCCATTGTAATATCACTACATTTCTTTTATTTCAAATTAATTTGTCTTTAATTAATTTGTCATTTGAATGTAACCAAAGGTTACTAGGCTAGTGACAATGAGTTCGAGGGGAGAACAAAATTGATTTACTCAAAAAGTATATGACATGAGGAGGAGAAATAAGTTTTTGTTTGCAAATACTAAATGCATCCTACATAATTATTATGTTTTCATCATGAGATGTAACAACAAAAGTTTAGGTTTGTAACCTCTTAAAATTGTTATTTTCACTTCTACAAGTCAGCCAATTTGATCAATTTTGGATAGGTTGTGGACGAGTGGTGACTGGATGTGGACGAGTACTTCCACCAGTCCACTCGTCCACAATACTAGTACTGCCCCAAGGCTTACTACGACCCCTGAATATGAAGAATATATGCTGGGACACACCCTAGTGGATCACTGGTGTTTTTGCTTTATAAATGTCCTATCATTTGAGTAATTGCAAAAGGTGGAATTGGGGTGTTATCATACTGTATAGCCGTATATAAGCCGGACCCCATGTATTAGCCCACCACGTTTATAAGCCGGGGGTTCAGCACATCCAAACGTTAATATAAGCTGGGCCCCATTTATGAGCCGGGTGCCTGCACTGCCATCAGTAGACAGCAATATTGAGTTTGAGGTATTTATGAAAAAGCTAAAATACAAGATGTCGCACAAATAAAAGAACTACAACAACAATTTGGGTAGTGTTTTTTGTGTTAAATTGGAGTTTAAAACATGGAAACCAGAGTAATGAATGAAGATAATAGGCTAAATCTACTGGTTTTCTGTTATTGTAATATAAGCCGGGCCCACCCACCCTAAATATAAGCCGGGTCAATTCATCATTTGAAATTAATACAAGCTGGGGCTTATACAGGGGTATATACAGTATTTGAAAAGAAGTACTTCTATATATTTTTATTTTTTCTGCTGCTGTTGTATGTTAGCATCTAAAGTAGACACATGGGCAAAAACAGATGCCATTGAGCGATAAAAAGTGAAGTCACCATAAGAAGGATTTTGACTGGTCCTGAAAATACAAATGAGGGCGTTTTAAAAGCCCTATAGCAAATATAACTTGACAAAATCCTCAAAATTTTTGATTAAATGACTTTTACATGAGTTCAAAGAGACCTCCACCTAATCTGGCGAACCTCCCCACATTCCCCCAACCTCCCCACCAACATGCACCAACCCCTGACCTCTCTACATTCCCACCGACCTCCTCCTAATCTTGCAAACCTCCCTTACCTCCCCCCGACCTCGCCCACATTCCACCCAACCTCCCCCACATGCCACCCAATTCTCCCCCCCCCCCCCCCTCCGACCTCCCCACATCCCAGGGTTCTCGCCAGCCTTTTTGAGCGTAGGGGCCCGCTACGCTGTCTCTCGTCGCTGCTACGCTGTAAAAACGGCCGCTACGCTGTCTCTTGAGACAGCATAGCGGCCATGATTTGATTAAAAAATACTAATCTTATCTAGGGACAATACTTTTTTTTTAATTTCACAAGTTTTTGATCTACTGGTCTAGTTTAATAGGCGTTCTATAACATAAAGGCTGCCATTCCCTATCTTGATTTCATCAATGCCTTTGAGAAACTTCAATTGATTCAAAAACATGCATTCTACAATGAATACAACCCACATCTCCCAGACCTCCACCTAATCTGGCAAACCTTCCCACGCACCCCAACCTCCCCCACAGCCCCCCGACCTGCCCCACCGACCCCCGACCACCAATACAGACCCCGACCTCCCCCAAAAGCCCCCCGACCTCCCCCCGACCCCCAACCTCCCCCAATGACCCCCGACCTCCCTCACAGCCCTCCGACCTCCCCCACTGCCCCCGACCTTCCCCACTGCCCCCCGACCTCCCCCACTGCCCCCCGACCTCCCCCACTGCCCCCCGACCTCCCACACTGCCCCCGACCTCCCACACAGCGCCCCCCCCGACCTCCCCCACAGACCCCCGACCTCCCCCAATGACCCCCGACCTCCCACACAGCCCTCCGACCTCCCACACTGCCCCCCGACCTCCCCCACTGCCCCCCGACCTCCCACACTTACCCCGACCTCCCACACAGCGCCCCCCACCTCCCACACTGCCCCGACCTCCCACACTGCCCCCTGACCTCCCCCACAACATCCCGACCTCCCCCATATCCCCCCGACCTCCCCCACAGACTCCCGACCTCCCACACAACACCCCGACCTCCCCCATATCCCCCCGACCTCCCCCACAGACTGCCCCCGACCTCCCACACAACACCCCGACCTCCCCCATATCCCCCCGACCTCCCCCACAGACTCCCGACCTCCCCCACATTCCCCCGACCTCCCCCACATCCCCCCGAACTCCCCCACATCCCCCCGACCTCCCCCACATCCCCCCGACCTCCCTCACAGTTTCCTGACCTCCCCCACAGACCCCCGACCTCCCCCACAGATCCCCGACCTCCCCCACAGACCCCCGACCTCCCCCACTGCCCCCCCGACCTCCCCCACAGACCCCCGACCTCCCCCACAGACCCCCGACCTCCCCCATTGCCCCCCGACCTCCCCCACTGCCCCCGACCTCCCCCACAACACCCTGACCTTCCCCATATCCCCCCGACCTCCCCCACAGACTCCCGACCTCCCCCACATCCCCCCGACCTCCCCAACTGCCACCCGACCTCCCACACTGCCCCCGACCTCCCCCACAACACCCCGACCTCCCCCATATCCCCCCGACCTCCCCCACAGACTCCCGACCTCCCCCACATCCCCCCGACCTCCCCCACATCCCCCCGAACTCCCCCACATCCCCCCGACCTCCCCCACAGACTCCCGACCTCCCCCACAGACCCCCGACCTCCCCCACAGACCCCCGACCTGGCTTACACTGACAGATACGGTATATGAGCGATAATAGGGGATTTGGGTGAAAGAGATAATCAATCGGAAATAAACAGTAAAGAAAATCAATAGGCAAAAAGAGTAGTATTTCACATACCTTTGGACTTGTAATATTATCTTCAATTGCGGCATGATTACTCCTCTGCAGTAAAATCCAGTGTGATATCAGGTGATATCAGAGCAAAAACATTGGTGCTATAAGGCAAGGTAGAGCAGGCGTAGTTAAACGATCATGAATTGATCATTCCACCACTCATCACAAGAGAAGGCATGGTAAACAATGAAATTGATTATGCTTTAAAGTTGGTCATTCATAGGCAGTTTTTTATTTTATTTTTCGGGGAGAGGAAGGAAAGGGGAGGGAAGGAGGGGGCACGGGAAGGGAAGGGAAGGGAAGGGAAGGGAAGGGAAGGGAAGAAAAGTTGTATAGGTGGGGTGGTTGTGGGCAGGGGGGGGGCAGTGAGGGGGTCTATATTTTAATTCCCTTGAGGTAGTAGAACAATTGTGCATTTTGTCCTGAAAGCATATGAAACTTGGCCAACAAATATTTTATTCTGATTGGGCTATAAATTAGTGCCCCCCCCCCGCCCCCCCCCCCCCCCCCCGTTCCGCCCCCCCCCCCCCCCCGCCCCCTCCAACTCTCTCCTTTCCTCCCCCTAGGTGATTGCATTGGTAGGTGCGCATGGTGCCACCTAGCGAGTGGTATTAGTAAGGCCCTCTAGTGTTTGTATTAGGCCCTACATCATTGCTAGAGCTCCATGCTCATTGGCTGGTTGATCCACATAGGCTGTCAATGTAAAACTTGACCATCTAACAACTACTGTGGGGCCATGCAACCTGACCTTACACTAAGCAGTTGTGAGGTTGTGTTTGGATCGGGTGCTGATCTTGCTTTCACTGTAGATATATTCTGGTACGATGGCACTGTTAATGAATCTATTAAAGCCAGTCTAACTATAAGGAATTGTCTGTAATTAAGACCAAGCGTTTGCAATGCTATGTTACTATTGTGTGTTTCAGATGGTGAAATGGTGGGCATAGAGACGTCACGCAGTCTACTGGCCATGCACGATGTATCCTTCACACACACACTCCCCTACAGGCCTTTTAGGGCTTAGGTGCCGTACACATGGGCTTACCTATAAACATCTGTCCTCTCAAAGCAGAGGGCTCCCGATGGGGGATTATTTTCTCACAATCAAGAAATAACAAAAGAAAGATTAGATTTAGATCTAAAAATATTCATTCATATTCATTCATATATTTCATTCAGGACATTGAACATTTTCCTACAGACAGTACAAATATTCTCAGGATAGCCTGAATATTCTCAGGACAGCCTGAAGCCTGAAACACTAATTGCAGGTTTCTTGGTGCTGAAGCTGTGTCCCTCTGTTTGATTAGTTAATACAACCATCCATACCGGGTCCCTTGTTGTGTGTTGATGTTCCTTGACATGCGCAGTATGAAGAGGTGGGGTACATCCGACTCAAGGACTTCCGCGGCCTCATCAAGGACTTCAACCTCTGGCAGGTCAGTCACACCCACAGACTCTATTATTGTATTTTTTTTGTTTAAATATATTTTATTTAATAAATACCTCACACTAAATTATCGCATTGTTGCCTTCAGGTGTAGTGTTTTTCTTACACAACCCAGGTTCGGACTTAGCAAAGAACAACCATAACTCAAATGTTGTAAGCACAACCAATGTTAGGTTTATTCTCTCAACCCTCCGCCGGCCTCTTGCCTGAAACACAGGCTCAGAGGGCTCCTAGGTAATTCAGCTACCTAAGAGTTCATGGTGTTTAATGAAAACATACAGATGACACCTAGAGTATTGAATATCACTCTCCGAAGGTATGTTTTTATTTCTGGCCATTTCTTGTCTTGTATGTGCGGTGGGAGACTATTTCACATCGAAGGGCCTTTAAATTGAGCTCTTCCAGCACTACATGAATTATGAACTCTGCTCTTAATTAAATCATAAACATAACAAGGAATTCAGCCCTTGCACATCCTCCAGTCCACCGTTCCATGTGTAATTAGTCATATGTTTATAGGAATTATGAGAGGAGGGTGGGTTGGTTGAGCAAGCACGGGTAAAACCATTATTGGAAGATGTTGACAATTCTCTCAGTAAAATACTTAAAATTATGAAAATGCACAGTCAAATAGGGGATTGGCATGTCTGCCATCTGGAATGCTGATTCCCATCAAATTATGTTGAATATTAGTGTAAAAGCTATAGAAAAGATCCTATTTTCAGCATGAAATATTCACCAGTGATCTCATGCAAATAACCATCTATTTTACATGTTTCAATTTGGATGATTCAATTTTTTATTTGGATTTTATACATCATTTACACAAGCTATGGTATTGGTGAAAAGATCCTTGCATTTTCTGATAAAAATATTGCTAAATATGTGTACATGTCAGATCTGAAAAAAAATCCATCCCAGCATGCACTATAATAGACATGCAAGACATACAAGTGCCCTATTAATCAGCTGTAATACATTATGTGCAACCTTACATGCATGTGCTCTACTAATAATAACATGAATGTGTTTTTGCAGACGGCGTTCAGGACGTTTGACCGCGAGGGCCACGGTTTTATAGACACATACGACTTGACTAAACTATTCGGTGCTATAGGTGAGTACAGTGGGTGGCAGTGGGGGGACGGGGGGGGGACGGGGGAAGACTGGGGGAGGACGGGGACAGGACGGGGGAGGACAGGGGAGGACGGGGGAGGGGAAGAAGAAAGCAGAAGGGGATGGGAGGCATGAAGGAGACTGCCAAGACCTCAAAGGTGATTAAAGAAATGAGAAAGGAAAGAAAGAAAAGAGGAAAAGGGGAGAGGGAGAGTGAAAGAACGGAAGAGAGAGAGAGCAAAAGAAATGAAAGAGATAAGAGACGAGAAAAAGGAGAGAAGAGATGAGAGAGGAAGGGAAAGAACGGAATAGATGACAGAGGAGAGAAAGAAGAGAAGAGATGATAGAGGATGAGAAAGAAGAGAAGAGATGATAGAGAGAGAGAAAGAACAGAAAGAAAATGGGAGAAGGGAGAGAAAGTATAGAGGGACTGAGCAACAAGGAGTTGAGAGAAAGAGAACGAAAGGGAGAGTGTGAAAGGAGATATAGAGGTTAGAAAATGGAGAAGAAGAAAAAGGAAGAAGAAGAAGAAGAAGAAGAAGAGCAAGAAAGGTTTAGGTGGATGGAGGACATGAATGAGAATAGGTTGAAGAAGAGACATTGATAACAACAGGAAAAGGTAGAAGCTATTATATGATGGGTAAATAAGGCAATGAGGAAGGGAGCAATGGAGGAAGGGAGCAAGGGGCAATGGAGGAAGGGAGAGGTTCAACAGAAGAGATGGAATGGCAAGATAACTGCAAAATATAGAAAGTAATATCTTGAAAAAAAAAGATAAAAATGTAATGAGAGTTTCCTATCATAAGGGTTGGAATTATGTCAGAGTTGTGTATATAGGAGGACATATATATATGAACAGTGAAGACCTATAGATGAATACAGTAAGTATGGGTAACACAAACCTGGAGTACACTTCCCTAGTATTATATCTGTCATGCATCTTCTATATTACACTGTTACAGTCTATAGTTTGTGTGTCCTGCACTGTCACACGTACATACAGACTTGTACTTATAGAGTGAATATTGACATGACCACATCCACACGGCTGAGGTCGCCGGAACATGTACAAGTTACTGTCACCAACCCTCACCATTTTGAACAAAATTTGATCTTTTTCAGAATTATTTTCAGAATTGTTGTTATGCATTGGCACCTCCTCCGTGCACTTATTGTACGTTAATTTCCTTATTCATATAATCCTGTACATCTACCTAAAACCCAAACTTAGGTGACCTTTTTCCTTAAAAAGACCTGACCAAAGGCAATTTCTTAATTGATAATATTCCAAATATAATCAAATATACCTAGAATTTTTTATTTTCTGATGTTGAAATAATATCACTTTAAAATCCATAGAAACAACTGGAGGTATTTGGTTGTGATTAGTTTGGCTTTTATTTCCAACATTTCCAGGCAAGGGTGCCCTTCGTCCAGCAACATTGATTAATTCTTTTTAATTCTAAATATGAAAAGCAGCTGATTGTACATGTTCTGAAGGCCTGACCCATAAAGTGTAACTGACATATATGTAAAACACCAACTCACAGCAGTGAACCTGGCCAATGTTAAGCCAGATCTTATAACTATAGATATAAATTATCAAGTAAAAAATCCTGGCCGAGCTGGAAGCTGTATCGGCACACGCATAGCTCATGCGGTTGGATACCGCAGTGAAGTGACAGATTTCCTGCAGAGTACCGCAGATTTTTTAATATTTATTTATTTCGCATTACTTATCAAAATGTACAGATTTATTGGTAAAATTAAATTTATGTTCGTCTTGGTTGACATCAACGTCTGTTTACATCATGACACCTGTCATGGGACGCCATGACACATTTGTACATTTCTATGCAATGTTTTTTCTGACCTGTGAGGGTCAGGACTATATTTTAGAACACAAAATTATTTAAATCTGTACTGTTATGTACACATATTTTGCTTTACTCTTTTGCAGTAAGTTCCAATAATAAATGTAATCAATTATCTTTTTTTTAATTCTGCAACTCAGTTACATGTGCTAATGCTCTTACCGTTAGAGAACTATATTCATTCCATATCAGCCTGAGGCTCAATATCGCTGTCGTAACGGCTGCAGAACTGAGTTGCACTCTCAGTGTTAACTCAATGGGCTATGCATATTGACCACATTCAAAGATTAAAAAAATACAGATAACCTAAGATTTTATGTCCATGTTTGAATGTATTTGTTTAGCTAATGTTATTAAATTATATGATTTTTAATTTATAATGTAATATTTTCATCAGGATCTTTTAAAACATAATAAGTTGTACCCCATATAATCTCAAAATATTATATGTTTTAAACAAATGCCTGTCCTGCTGTGAGTTGCAGCGTTACTAACACTAACACACGTATACGTGCTCTGTACCACAGACTTCACACAAGGACCGTGGGCACTCCTCATAGACTGCCACACTTACAAGAGTAAACCCAGCATACATCACTCTCTAGCCTCCTCTAGCCTCACCTCCTCTACTGGTCACATGGATTGTTTTAATGTTTCTATTATATAATGATTCATTATATAATAATGCCCAAGTCAAAATTTTGTCCCATTGTTTGACATTTACAAGGCCTTAAACGTGTTCAAGTGGTCACCAATGCTCTTGGGTAGTGATAACTTGTGGGTGCTGGTGAGTTAATTTGTAAAACATATGTATTTGTTAAGATGAGCTAACAAGTCATGCTTATATAGATTATGTTGCCCGTTGTGAAAATTAAATCTATGACATTCAGATCACAGATCACAAAACCTCACTTCAGATGAACTGAAAAGTATCAATCCAAATTTCCAATAACATTTTGTACACAAAGTCATTGTTTGAGACAAAGTTACCAAACCTGGGGCTCATGGAGACCTGATGGTGACAAGTTGATAGAGGAGGTCAGGCACACCTAGTGAATATTTCAGTTTTATTTCATTTATTTATGAAAGAGACACAAATATTCTGTTTATTTATTTCATACAGCACCAGGTCATGGAGCATTGAGTGGCAGAAACATCCCTGCCATTCTCTGTACATGGCTTGTTATTTATGTACATATTATAAACAAACTTGTTTATGTTTTTTATTTAGTTTTAGAGAGATGTTTGCACACACAACTGTTACTAGTACTGTACCTAGGTAGTGTTAGATGACATCCACAGACCATTACTAAACATGTGATCATGGGAAAAAGTCATACAAAATCATGAAAACAACTTTTTAAGACCTTGATACACTAAGATCTGCGTCAACAAACCTGGACTTTCCGGAGCCCAAGTGAAAGTCTCACCTATCCACACACAACTTAAGACTTTAGATCAAGCCTGAGTACACTATATTTATATCACAACTTACCCCACAACTATTTGATCTGCACTATGTATTTTGTTTAGAGAAACCACATGTGGTGCATTGTAACCATATTGTAAGCTTTGTTGGTGAGGATGATTAAACAAGGAAATGTCACTGTTTAAACATGGAAGTTCACCATTCAAGCACAGTAGTTGTGTTATAGTTAGATGGAATGCAACAAGTGGTTGTTCTGAAAGAGCATATCAGACATACTTGGAGTGTAAATATAGGCATCATCACTAATGGCTTCACCACTCTCCATGATACATACATTTACACTCCTGGTATGTCTGATACACTGTTTCAGAACAACCACTCGTTGTATTCCATCTATCTATATCACACCTAGCTAGATATCATGTCAGCAGCACATGAGAAGTGAAGGTGCTTGTTATAATGCAGATATGCATGTAACCTGTGTCAATCATTTCAATGTGATAGTTGTGATAAAAGTATGGAATTCAAACTTTCAAAGTTGTTTTTCTTTGAGCGTATCTGTGGCAGAGAAAATGTGCGCATCAGCACTTGTGGCTTAACCACTCACAATGATATGCATATTTTCCCTCCTTGTATGTCAGATTGTCCCTCTCAACCAACCTATCAATGTATCCCATATACACATTTATGCACACAGTAATACTTTTAAAGATTTTTCTGGTCACTTTTGTAGTTATAAATGGTTCTTAAAGCACATAATTACAAGTTTTAATATGTTTCATAATTATTTTAATCAAGCTTTATATTTACCTTCAAAACTTCTTATCATAGATGGACAAACGAAAGTCCTAACATATGGAGTTGTTTTGATGACATTAATATTCCTACTTCGCTATTCTTTATATTTATCATTTCTATTATTTTATAAGTGGTAAGGAAGTGAGTGTAGAAGTGTACATCTATTGATATTGTTGCAGGTCAATATTTATACTTTGTTTAAGATTAAGAATGAATAATTAAACAGTGACTAGTCAGCCTCTGTATCACTGATCTCACACATGTAGATCACCTTTCCACTGCACATTAGATCAAGTATTATAGACATTGAGTATAAACTGGATATTGGGTCAGATTTTCAGAAAATGTATAATTCGCCTTCATCAATCCTCTCAAATAGCCCACATTTAAGACCAAAATCAGCTTCAAATTGCAGTTTAACATAACAGAACTGATACTTTAAATCAATGCGATACCAAATAAACGCAGATATACCCTGTATTCTTCATTATTCAGCCTAATTTAACAGAATTTCCTAAATGTGTAGAGCTGCCAATTGTACATTTTCTGAAAATCTGACCCTATTATACATAACCAATCATTCACACATGATCACATGATCACATGCAAATGGACAAAAGATCAGATTCTAATCAATGGATTACAACAAATATTCATACAAGTTTTTCTAGATCTATATGTACAGATTATTTATTCATTACCATTAACCTGGAAGAGTGGGTCAATAAGTTAGTGAAATTGTCCAGTACGGTCGGTGATGTTGATCCAGACCACGCTTGAAGACAGTTTTCTATGTCTGATGTCTGGGACATGTTTTCATTTATACTGAAAGGTTCATAAGAATTGTTCGTTTTATTGATTTCAATAGATTGAATTCATGAAACTTTGTTTCATTCATTTTACTTCATTGGAGTTGAGTTGGTAGTCAAATATTTGGATATTTTCGGATAGAAGCGTCTATAAGTGTCATAGCCTTAATTGCCCAACTACATCACATTTTCGGAAGTGCATTACACCCAAAGGTTAGGCACTGCGAACATGCTCTCTCTTGTTGAAAGTTTTTGGTGGTCATAATTGGAATATTTTGGCACTATATGTCAACCTGTCATAATCTCTTGTGGACTTAACGCCCTATTAAGGTTTATTGCACAAAAGTATGGCACAGATGTAAATTTGAAAGAGCTATTGAGGATCTTCAATTGTTCTCAGAAAAATAAAAAAAGAAAACTACTCCTCAACTCCAAGAAATGCTGAAAATTTGAGTCCCATAGGTGTCCCTCAGTGTATGCAGTAAGAACCCTTGGCAGACATAAATGATAAAAACTCATAAAACTGTTTATGAGATCCAAGCTTGATGCAGTGATGTCCCCCCACAGGACTGAACACGTTCATGTGCTCTGTTGCAGGTTTTTCAGTGAGTCGCCAGGTGCAGTCTGCAGTGGTGCGGCGATACGGGGGTAGGAAGCGCCAGCTCGGGCTCGAGGACTTCATCCATATCATGTGTAAACTATACTCTATGTACAGTAAGTAGACTTTCTTTCACCCTTGAAATGCTCAGGCCATAGAGATAACATAGGCTCTGTGTATTGTTAAAGCCGAAACACTATTTAGGAAACTCTAATTTTTGAGTCTTCAGAGTATTTCTACAGCATTATAATGATCGACATCATTATTTACCACCAGAAACATAAGAAAAGAAAGTCAGTTTCTCTCTTACAAGGAGGCAGCCATGTTGGTGACCAACAGCGCCACTGGTGGTAATTTACGTTTATTGATGACGTCACTGAACCACTAGGTGTGACTGGTCACTCTACTCGGCACATACATGTAAACAAACATTGAACTTACAAGTGCTTAGTTTAAATCATTGGTATATACATAATTATATGATGTATATACAGTGAGAATGTTTGGATATTCATATATACAAATTATAAATATGCCTTAATTCAGCCAAGATACTCCTAATTTGTGTGTGCAAATCTCTCAGAAACTGGATGCTGTAAGTGTTATAATGGCGGCGACGGCGGGAATGTTTTGACACTTTCACTCCTCTCCCCTGCCTCACCCTAACCCCAAGTAGCTTTAACACCTTTCCCTGCATTTGTCAATGGCAGATATTTTCCCAGCCTAACCTTTTTATAAAGAGCATCATTCCTTTACATATGAATATGGCTCAAATCAATTGAGGAAAAATAGGAGTGTGTCCATTCAGGCACTGTGGGCTATTGTTTATGTTGTGGGTATGAGGGTATGTGACGTCACTCCCAGTCACGTGACTTATAGCAATGGTGGCATCCATATAAGTTGTCTGCTATAATTAATTCCATGTAAAGTTGCTCCCTACTTCTTTAATATGTGAGAATTACATAAAATACATACGTGAGGTCGTTGGGTATGATTTCCCCGCCTACAAAATGTTTACATGATATCCTATGAAGTTTCGGCTTTAAGCTGGTCAGTAACTGAAGCCATAGAGATAACATAGGCTCTGTATATTGTTAAGCTTGTCAGTAACCGAAATGATATTGCTCGTGGGCAATATACACGGCCGATCTAGTTTTTGGCACACTGTGCGCATGCATGCTTTCCGATCTTCCACAGTTCCAGCTCTTTTTTGAGGCTATGTTTCTGGACCCCATTAAGCTAAAGAACTGATTATTTAACTATTTATTCCTCAAAATCGCTGTAGATCATGTTAATACATAGATTTCACATGACGTCACCCAATACATAGATTTCACATGACGTCACCCAGGTGGCTGGGGAGCCCTGCTGGCTGCCATGTCCCAGGTCAGTGTTACCCTTGCCGTCTACGGCGCGGTTATCAAAACAAAGTTGATAAACCTCACAAGAGTGGATACTTGGGTAATACTACACTAAAGGCAGATTATCTTACCTATCATGAAGGTATTGTTGAGGCAGATTAAAACTGGTAAAGGTTAAAACAGCCAGAAAACGGTATTTTCAAGTATCACAGCATACATAGGCATCTAATGAGACCCCAGATATGACAAGGGCTGTGACGTCAGTGAAATCTATGTATATAAGATAAGTAACTGCCCCTTGACCGCCATCAGTGAATATTAACTCCCGCCTCGAATCTGGGTAGTTCTATATATATACTCTATGTACAGTAAGTACCCAGTTTAGTGTTTGGTCTCTACTAATCAAACATTGTCCTAGTATAAAAAATAAGAATAAGCTTTTTTCTAAAGTGCGATAGGTCTGCGGGTCGTTAAGGTTTAATATCAACATGGTATGAATCAGTGACATTTCCTCACTGTCCGAATAATAGTTTGGTTACCTTTTGATTTTTGTCTCACTTGCAAGTTACCTATCATATAAATAGAACTCTCAACTAACCTTGATTAAAAACCTAAGATTTTTTATTTTCATTTTTGTTTCATTAATTTTCCTGTACATCCAAAAGTCATTTTACTCTAATAGTTTGTGTTGTTTGGGTTAGTAACAGTGCAAGTTGATATCATGGTGATCCCTTGCTGCAATGGTTTCACTTATCATCCCTCACAGTTATGTTTTCTTTATGCCGATTTGACTAAAACTCTGTATACATAAACCAACAAATTGTTGATAATGTTGGGCCATGCAATAAATAAATTGGCTAAGAAATGTTGAGTACAGTTTTACCGTAGGTGACGTGTACTGCACCAATAAGTGTGATAACCTGAGTGTTGTTGTACATTAATCACTATTTTACCCTTTTCCTTGTGTAGACCAGTTCATCAGGAGGAAGAGTGAAGATGAGAGAATCATTCTTGACTTAGAGACGGTGAGTAATTATTTTGCATAGTGTATATATGCATTATTGGTCACGCACCGTGAAAGTTGGAACTTCAAGCCAAGCAGGCAGGAAGATTGTATAACATTTGTGCTCCGTTTTAGGAAAATGAGTCATAAGTCGCAAAAAATGGATTTTGAGATATCAACGTATCTGAAAAGAGGAGATCAAGCCGATTCTAATGATAGTAAACATTAGGATACCTAACATATTTCTATATTTTATGTTTGATATTTTTATTTTTGAAAAAAAAAGTTTGCAAGGTTTCTGGATGGGTAATTACCAGTAAAGTGCCTAAATATACTCCATACAAAGGCCTTCAATATGCAAGGATATATTTAATACAATATCCCGAAATTTCGTACATGGATTTATAAGCCTGTCATTGCTAAACCCCCTAATAATTACAATATTCCAAGAAAGATATCTGATAAATAAATAACTTTGAAAAATATCAATTTAGCGACTTATGACTCATTTTCCCGAAACACATCACATTTGTTATAATTACTATATTGACAACCTTAAACTTACGTTTCACACAAATATGGATTATGTCTGACATATTGCCCCCGTTGCATAACAATCTATGAGCTCAATATTAACACTGAAAAAGCTACTTGTAGATTGTTGTGCAACGGGAGCACTATCGGTGTAGTTACTGATCTCACCCTTTCTGAGTTTGTACAGTTTGGTGACCATGTCTGAGTCAGCTAGAAACCTACATCAGTCTATTGGTGAACTGTCACAGACAAATGGATTTTGCGATGCCATCATATTTGAGAATATGAAATTTAAATGCATTCTTGCAATGTTAGCATTCAGGAAACATTTACGTTAACATTTTATGTTAGATTCTTTTCTTAAACTTTGCACCTTTCTGGGAGAACAATGATTAGTAAAGTAATTAAGTATACACCATAGGATGACCATAGAAACACAGCAATATATATTTACTAAACTGTCTAGTAATTTGATACAGGTATTCATATGAATTCAAGCAACAAATACTCCAAAACTGATTTAATGAATAAAGAAATTTGAGAAATATCAATTTTGCAACTTAACGCTTTTTGTCTGCAACATATAAATATTTTGTATATGTTATACAGCAAATCTTCTGTAAAAAGGCAGTTGAGTTATAAAGAATTATGTACAATGTAAGATGAAGTTACAATAATCAATTGAAGACATTTACATATTATATAGAGAGATATGGGCTCACGGGTGATAATTCAATACAGAATGATATTTATAAGTAGCTATAAGGGGTCATTCAAAAATTACGTAACGTTTTTTTCCCTCAAAATGTACACCCCCCCACACACACCTGCGTTACGCCCTGCAATGTTATAGTATGGGACCGCCTGACACCCCTCCGCCCCCCCCCCCCCCCTCGAGCGTTACATAATTTTTGAATGACCCCTAAGTATTTTGAACCAAATGAATCATTGAGTTTGTTCAAATATCAATACAGTGTACATATGTTTCTACTTTCCTGCAGTGGCTGTCACTCACCATGTTCTTCTAAGACACATTAACTTGAAGTTTCTACATCAGCCCGCCCACTTCATGATATCAACCCCGCCCACATTGCTACCAGACCACGCCTACTTCATGAATATTCATCAACGATACATCATGAACAAAGAGCACCTGTCAATCATGGCTAACAGCCCCACCCACCTCATCAAGACACAACCACATTATAGGGTGGTAATGCAATGACATTGAATATAAACCACGCCTACTTTACAGGCTCCGCCCATTTGGTGGATACGTTAACAACTAACCCCGCCCATATTTACCATATATGGTCAAGCTTATCCCACAATGCATCAGTGAATCTAACGACCACAGCGCCATCTTTTGAGCACTGCATCAACCACCTCATCAGGGATGCGATGACGTCACAGTACGTCACAACGTGAGGGGTTTTCTACATTTTGTAGTGGACAATTGCGCCCTCTGTATTATCCAGGGTGAACTATGATGCTTCCATGGATACGGGTGTATGGGGCGGGGCTTGCGGTGTCATCTGCATATTCAATTACCATAGTAAAGGGGCAGAGTCTTTAATTGTGCCTTCCTGAAATATAAACCATTAAATAAGTCAGGGGTATACCATGTGGAAGCAAAGCAATAAAACATCAAAATCAAATCATTCCTGATGTAATTAAACAATGATATCCGATCTATTCTTAGGACATTTAAGAGAAGAGATTATTTTACCCTGAGTATAATATTAATTTTGGGAGAGGTTGACAGTTAAAGTCCATATCTGCCGCGCCCCTGCCCCAATAGGAAACACCCTATGTCCATTCCTAAAGTCCCGCTGCACAAAAGTCCAACAATCTCAGAGGAAAGTGGTTATATAACAAAAACCACACACATTAACAACGGGTAGTGGTTATAGCTTATAACCACAAGCCAGGTAGCAACATGAAGCATTGGAGTCTGCTGGGATTTATTTTAAGGCAATGGTAATATATGAACTTGCGTGATGCATCCTAGAGAAGTTATTTTTAATGAGATAATGAGATAATGAGATATTAATGAATGACCTCTTGTATAACGTGTAGGCTGCCTGTGCCCCCTCCCCCACCACCAACATGGCCGCCATCGCCAGTCATGCACCCTCAGTCTGTGGAGATATCTCATCCGTTTAAGTCACAAGTCACAAAAAATCAATTTTGAGATATCATCATATTTGAAAAGATGAGACGAACCCGATTCCAATGAATGTAAACTTTAAAGACATCTAATAAGTAGTTTTATCTTTTTAGTTAGATATTTTTGTTTTTGAAAAAAAAACGTTAGCAATATTTCTGGGTGGATAATTACCAGTAAAGTAGGTAAATATACTCAATGGGACGATCTAAGAAACGCACTGATATAATTGATAAACAGTCTTGGTAGATGTATTCATACAACCACAAGGACTAAACACTCCAAAAATGAAAATATTCCAACAAAGAGGTCTTGTAAGTAAACGACGTTGAAAAACAATTTTGCGACTTGTGACTCATTTTCCTGAAAAACATCACATATTGACTCGATCACAGAGCATCCCCCTAACAAGTTTGACAATGTTGATGTAAGGTGGGTTGTTGAATAAATGTCAGGGTGCAATGTGCCCCACAGTGATATGGGCAGTTAAAGATGGCGGCCAGCCTGCTGGTGGAGGAGGCAGTTCCCCTTAAAGCTGTAATATCGCTATAATCCATGTTAAAGCTGCACTATTGGTACCAATGCACACCGTTTAAAGTCTGACCTGGTGGATCCATGGCTTTATGATCCCTGGGTTTCTGATCCCTGGGTTTCTGATCCCTGGGTTTCTGATCCCTGGGTTCCTGATCCCTGGGTTTCTGATCCCTGGGTTCCTGATCCCTGGGTTCCTGATCCCTGGGTTCCTGATCCCTGGGTTTCTGATCTCTGGGTTCCTGATCCCTGGGTTTCTGATCCCTGGGTTTCTGATCTCTGGGTTCCTGATCCCTGGGTTTCTGATCCCTGGGTTTCTGATCTCTGGGTTCCTGATCCCTGGGTTCCTGATCCCTGGGTTCCTGAACCCTTGGTTCCTGAACCCTTGGTTCCTGAACCCTTGGTTCCTGATCCCTGGGTTTCTAATCCGTGGGTTTCTGATCCATGGGTTTCTAATCCATGGGATTCTGATCCGTGGGTTTCTGATCTGTGAGTTTCTGATCTGTGGATTCCTGATCCCTGGGTTTCTGATCCCTGGGTTCATTCGTTCATGTGCTGCAGTTTTATTGAATTATAATTATATTGACATTGATCTAAGAGTCTGTGATGCAAGTATTATGGTTTGAGGTTTTGTTAAGCTAAAGTATTATTAACAAATAAGAGCGAGCGGGCTGTTACTTTGTAAATGAGCAATACTGAGTCGCTGGAAACACCTGACTGAGTGAAAAGGTTTTTCCATTAGTGTAGAACTTGTTGTATTTCAACTTTAAGAGCGGTAAGGTGGGCACAGAGTGACTATGAGAAGCCTGGTGTATATATAACCCATGTATATGTGAGCTGTTGTTAGGAGCATGTTAGTATGGGAAGCTAACTGTGCATATAGTTTGTACAGGCTGTGTGGTAGCACTGAACCCTCACCCTCACACTGAGAACACTGCACCCTTTGTCCTGTTTGTTACCACAACATTGGTGACCATTAAACAATGTTGTTGGTCACAGAAGCACTAAGGAGTTATAGAGCACCTTGGCCAGTGTGTCTAAATCCTATAGACTTTCCTGCAGGGAGGCTTGATGGCCCATATACCGTCTACCGCTCCTGTCCTCAGTTGATTTATGTTATACAAATCTCTGTTTGTATAGAAGTTCTATCTACTACCAGAACAGAAAGCTGGATGAAGGAATCTTATTCTAGAACTACTTTGGTTTAAATGGGTCCGGTTCTAATCCTTCAATAAGGATACAATGGCTGAGGTAAATATAAACAATATTAATGTGTCAACTACTCAATAATATAGAAGGGTTTAATACTTTAGGACGGGAAGACACATGTCCTCTCTGTAGGGAACATTATACAAGCTGGGGTTTAATACTTTAGGACGGGAAGACACATGTGCTCTCTGTAGGGAACATTATACAAGCTGGGGTTTAATACTTTAGGACGGGAAGACACATGTGCTCTCTGTGTGAAACATTATACAAGCTGGGGTTTAATACTTTAGGACAGGAAGACACATGTGCTCTCTGTGTGTGACATTATACAAGCTGGGGTTTAATACTTTAGGACGGGAAGACACATGTGCTCTCTGTGTGGAACATTATACAAGCTGGGGTTTAATACTTTAGGACGGGAAGACACATGTGCTCTCTGTGGGGAACATTATACAAGCTGGGGTTTAATACTTTAGGACGGGAAGACACATGTGCTCTCTGTGGGGAACATTATACAAGCTGGGGTTTAATACTTTAGGACGGGAAGACACATGTGCTCTCTGTGTGTGACATTATACAAGCTGGGGTTTAATACTTTAGGACGGGAAGACACATGTGCTCTCTGTGTGTGACATTATACAAGCTGGGGTTTAATACTTTAGGACGGGAAGACACATGTGCTCTCTGTGTGTGACATTATACAAGCAGGGGTTTAATACTTTAGGACGGGAAGACACATGTCCTCTCTGTGTGGAACATTATACAAGCTGGGGTTTAATACTTTAGGACGGGAAGACACATGTGCTCTCTGTGTGTGACATTATACAAGCTGGGGTTTAATACTTTAGGACAGGAAGACACATGTGCTCTCTGTAGGGAACATTATACAAGCTGGGGTTTAATACTTTAGGACAGGAAGACACATGTGCTCTCTGTGGGGAACATTATACAAGCTGGGGTTTAATACTTTAGGACGGGAAGACACATGTGCTCTCTGTAGGGAACATTATACAAGCTGGGGTTTAATACTTTAGGACAGGAAGACACATGTGCTCTCTGTGGGGAACATTATACAAGCTGGGGTTTAATACTTTAGGACGGGAAGACACATGTGCTCTCTGTGTGTGACATTATACAAGCTGGGGTTTAATACTTTAGGACGGGAAGACACATGTGCTCTCTGTGTGTGACATTATACAAGCTGGGGTTTAATACTTTAGGACAGGAAGACACATGTGCTCTCTGTGTGTGACATTATACAAGCTGGGGTTTAATACTTTAGGACAGGAAGACACATGTGCTCTCTGTGTGTGACATTATACAAGCTGGGGTTTAATACTTTAGGACAGGAAGACACATGTGCTCTCTGTGGTGAACATTATACAAGCTGGGGTTTAATACTTTAGGACGGGAAGACACATGTGCTCTATGTAGGGAACATTATACAAGCTGGGGTTTAATACTTTAGGACGGGGAGACACATGTGCTCCCTGTGGGGAACATTATACAAGCTGGGGTTTAATACTTTAGGACGGGGAGACACATGTGCTCTCTGCGTGTGACATTATACAAGCTGGGGTTTAATACTTTAGGACGGGAAGACACATGTGCTCTCTGCGTGTGACATTATACAAGCTGGGGTTTAATACTTTAGGACGGGAAGACACATGTGCTCTCTGTGGGGAACATTATACAAGCTGTGGTTTAATACTTTAGGACGGGAAGACACATGTGCTCTCTGCGTGTGACATTATACAAGCAGGGGTTTAATACTTTAGGACAGGAAGACACATGTGCTCTCTGTGTGGAACAATAAGGGTTTAGTGCTGCCACCTAGTTGTAAAGTTTATCATGATTGTTGCTGTTGTTACCTCTTGTTACCAATTGTTGATTTCCGCGTTGACTATTGCTGCTGCTTACTGTTGCTGCAAACTATATATAAATCTGGGTTCATGCTTAGGTGAGGTTTACGTCATCAGGAAGGGGAATATAAGAGTCAGATTTTCAAAAAATGTACAATTGGCAGCTCTACACATGTAGGAAATTCTCCTAAATTAGGCTGAAAAGTGAAGAATACTGGGTATATCTGAGTATATTCGATATCGCATTGGTTTAAAGCATCAGTTCTGTTATGTTAAACAGCATTTTGAAGCTGATTTTTGTCTTAAATGTGGCTTATTTGAGAGGATTGGTGAAGGCGAATTGTACATTTTCTGAAAATTTGACCCATATAAGAGAAGTTATGTGTGTGACATTATTGTGACTATAGCCATCGGCTGCTTTAGAGAATCTCCAGTACCTGTTTACCATTAGTATTCATAACACCTGGAAATGTACATTGGACATTGCATGCGGGTTTCTGCAGCTTTTGAATTCATAAAGTAAGTGACATTAACCTTGCCCTGACACACACGTTAACTATTATATGTTCGAACTACAAGCCGTCTACTATAGAGCCTTGACTCAAAAACATGGTATTTTATATTTTGAATTAAAGCAGCATTTTGAGATTAATAGATTTAAGATTTTTCTTGAAAATCTGGTCAATCATGAGGTTGTTAATGAAAAAGAAGGCTTTATAAAAAGGCTAAGTCAGGTTGGTTGGCAATGGATGTGGACAGTTGTCTTATGTTTCATTAACATTGGCTGAGGATTCAACTTTAGAAATCCAGCCAAGCAGGGACCACTTTCAAGCAGCAGAAATTTACATTAACTTGTTATGGATCTGTATGTAACATTCCTTCTCATGAAGACAAACCACTCAATGAGTGGTGCTTCATCTCTTCTTAGTTTTGGTTGACTTTATTTATGATTGAATTGTTCCTGATATCATCTGTTTCAACACATTGTTTATACACATCCAATATTCCCATGGAGAGACCAAACAATACACTGGGCATACACCTGGCAGAATATGGCTGATGGTGGTACCATCTAGTCTTAACATCAAACATAATCAGTCAATATAGGCCACCTGGTGTGTCAGGCAGACACTATTCCACCTCCCTGATGCACTCTAACCTCAACACATGTTATTATATAGTGTGAACATTTGCATAAAGTTTATGAGTTTTGTGAAATAGCTTCAAAGTGGGTGAACCAGACCTGTGAACCGGTACAGACATAGATTTTCAAGCTGAATACATGGACTAAATGAATGATTAACTGATTATAACCAGGAAATTGCAGTGGCTCTGGTGGCCAAATGAATTCTGTGAGAGATTGAACATTTAGAAATTATCTTCTTTTGAGTTTCTTTTTCACTAATAGATGTGGGAATATTTCATATTCATTCTGGATCCATTTCATAAAGATAAAGTTGCATTTGCATCTATATTGACTTCCAAATCTATCCTTATTTATTTCAATTACATGATGAGAAACAACAAAAACAACAAAAACATTGATGTTTAGATGAAATGAAAGAATTTGTCATGTAAATATCTCCATTTTGTTAAAAACCCATTTAACTTTTAAAAACAGCTAAAGATGGTGTTATTATCAAAGGAGGAGAGTGGGTGAAAATGGACCTTTAATCCTCTGACCAACCGCTGGAGATTTGCCTCAGTGTAGAGCATTTAATGGTGAATTTGTTGATGATATGGAAGACGAGGTGATCCACAGTGATTAACAGTGACAGTTTGTAAGATTCTGAATAAACCATTCCTTGAAAACAGTTTCATGTTATCTCTAACGCACATAACTACACAACTTAGATAAACATTAATTTGTAATGTGTTAAAGAAGAATGATTCACTAAAATGAATTTTGAGATGAAGAAATAATTTTGACTTTCATATCATATTCATTCATCTTAAAAAGCAGCTAAAGATGGTGTTATTATTAAAGAAGGATACTGGGTGAAAATGGACATTTACCCCTGTACCCAGCCGCTGGCTATTTGCCACAGTGAAGAGCATTTAATGGTGAATATGATGATGAATTGGAAGACAAAGTGATCCAAACCTATATTAGTCGCCGTTCTTTGGATTCTGGGGGTTCTGCACCATGCTGGACTGTTATAAGAGTGGGTATTTCTGACTGGCCTCTTATTGATGTCTATGGAACTGGTGGGGCCACCTGATGTGAACTGTGAACCTGAAGTGAACTAAGGTCTTTGGTTTAGCACTGATTTTTCTCTCTTTATTCTGGCGATTTGGATCATTCATTCCATGTTACTTGAGCAGGTTAGATTACTTATATATTTCGCTGAATTCAGAGGTTGAATACGTTGAATCCAAAGATCGGCGACTAAAGGTGGTGGGCCCTGGCCATTATTTCACCACAAACAGCCTTAGCCCACAAACCTCGGGGAATTAATACCATAATATTTGGCCAATAATGCACACTATATTCTTTATACCTATGTAATGACCCTCAGTAAACTCAGGGGAGGAGAAATAAGGACAATAAGAAGAATCTATATTGTAATTACTCTGTTTTATTCGATGATGGATATTTAGACATGGTACAATTGGGTACATAATATAAAAGGTGTTGTAAAGGTAAGTATAAGGTATAAAAGAAGTAGGTGGAAATAAAATGTAGTAGACTGACTTTCACTGCCACCTTGTGGCCACTCTATACATAATAGAAGGTAGAAAGGCGACTGCAGAGCCGTAAGGGCCCGACTAAACTTCGCCACTGGGAACGAGTAGACTCGGTGTTTTGCTTGACGATGTCTGCAGGCATCTGGCTCCGCTATCAGACCCTGCAGACAATGATACTTTAGCAGAAGAATCGATATTTCGTTACCTTTTTAATGGAATAATCGCGGAGTTTCTACATGGAATATGACAGCAATACATGCAAGTGATAATCCTAGGCTAGTTGTTTTGGTTGTGCAAGTGCAAAGACGGAAGTGTCTGACCGAAAGGAGCACTCGGCGCACGGCCTTGACCTTGCTCAATACACTATGAGAAGCCTTACGTATCATTTCCCATGCATTTCAGTCATGTGGCCCAACTTTCACGGTCGGTCAATCGGCCGATGTCGAATCCCCATTGCCGGTAAGGTTAACGTAACTTCAATGAAGATTGTCATTTACTTGTGTGCATTTCGGTTAAACTGACTTAACTCAAGTATAGCTTTGTTATTTTGCTGGCTATTGATGTGCCTGGATGGATACGTTTGTAGGAAAATGAGTGCGAGAAAGCTTTTGCAGACCCGGGGCCCCCTCTCTAATAATCGCTGTACAGTTATGGCGATGCGTTCGTAGTGTTTCGGAAATTGCATCCGCTTATCGAAATAAGCGCTTGGCATCCGTTCGACAAGAGGTAAGTAGTATAATGAAAGTAAGTTTAAAACATGGCACTACATTACCCGCTAGAGGGTTTAAAAGTTATTCATACGATAACCCGGTCATACATCATGATATGAAAATTGAAATATATAAAAGAAGTAATTGACTTCTTTTAATAATATATAAAAAATCCTTCACACATAAACCATGCGCATGATATTACAATATTGCGCAAAAATATAGAAGTCTCATAAAGACTCTATAAATATGGTAAACTCTAGTAAAGAATACATACTATCAATTTTCTTTCATAGAAATCATGAAAATATTTCACAAGTGTGTTTCTGAGGCATATTTAATGTTCGGGTGTCTCCCATCACACTGGATGTAGTGGACGAAGCGACGGAGACTTATTACAATCTCCTGGTCCGATTCAGGCATAGTCGATTTCCTGCGAGAATAATCAAGGTTTGGAACAGGTAGTGTATTCGGATTGGTATTGGCTTTTCCCTTGAGCTATATTTGTTGATTTCTGACATGTTGTGTGATGAACAGAAACAATTGTCTTCGTAGGATTAGGCTTGTTTACTTGGCCCGCCTTATCCCCTCCAACAATGTATGTCACAATCTGTCAAAAGGCAAAACTGACTTCCGGACGACGCAAACCTAGAACTTAGTGTATATATTATGTGTATTATATGTTATTGCACGATTAATTAGTGGACATAAACGAGAGAATTATTCACTTATCCCTATCTCAATGAGTTGACTGACATATCCTATAGGCGATATGGTGTTGAATGATTTTCATCGTCAAGTTACTTAATACAATTTGTATATCGTCTGAATATAGTAATTTGTTGTTCTAGATGTGGATTACCGATGTAAAATAGGTTGATTATCAATGCGCACATTGCGATATCCTAGTATAAGGCTTAGCAATGGCTAGCGGTAGGAAATTGTGTGACAATTGCAGGGAGAGTTGTAAAACATGTATTCCGTGGTGTGCCTGTTGTGCAAATTACATTGTAATTTTATAATTTTTATAATTCTAGAGGACTGCCTGCTCACCTGTGTACCCTAAGATAGGTCGTTTGTTTGCAGCGTTGGACAGCAGCAATTATTCTGATTTGGATAATGTATGTATGGTTTAGTGGCACTTGAAAATTCATTTACTAAGAGATGAACTAGTTATATTTGACGTTTGATATCGGACACTAGTTATATTTGACGTTTGATATCGGACACTACTTCCCTGTGTATATATTAAAGGTCATTTGAATACGTTCTGAATTTCGTAACATCTGAGTTTCTTATGAATTGAAGGTTGCATTGTATTCATTCTTGGCCCTTCATTTCAGTCCAAGGAAAAGTTGTTGGCAAAACAAAGACGGATGGCTGGCTGTGATATGCCACAACCCTTACGGCTATCATTTGATTTTTCGGGAGAGGAGGAAACTGTAAGTAAATATCATCTAGATTATCTGAACTTCTAGATTCATATCATCTGAAATTTTAGATTCATATCAATCAACACATTGTATGAAGATTCACATTGTATGAAATTATTGTTTCCCATTCCAGTTATACACATACATCAGACAGGACCAATATAAAGAACCAGTAGATGTCAGTGACACTGACTCGGACGCAACTATCTGCCTTCCCTATGATAGCAAGGTTTCGACAATAGAAAATAGTCTTGATTTATAGAATAAGCTTAGATTAATGATCATAGATTTAATGATCATTTATACAATGAGTCTAGATTAATGATGTTAATAATTTCTACAATCAGCCTTGATTACTGATTATCGGAATGTAAACGGAAGGACCTAGTCAATAAAGGGCTACAAACAAAAGTTCAAGTTTAGTTTTTTATATCGCACATCCGATTTTTTAGTTTTTTTTATCTCACATCCGATTTGTTATATCAAATTTTTATATCGCATGTCAGATCTTTCTGTTTTTCTCCGGCCCACCATACACCCACTTTTCTGTTTTTTCTGGGCCCACCAGTACACCCCCTTTTTCTATTTTTCTCCGGGCCCACCAGTACACCCACTTTTCTATTTTTCTCCGGGCCCACCAGTACACCCCCTTTTTCTATTTTTCTCCGGGTGAACCAGTAAAATACACCCCTTTTTTTAAGATTCTCAGGTCGGAGACAGCTGCCCCAAAAGTATTGAGGATTGAGTAAATAAACAAAAAATGTAATAATGTATGCACTGTGTAATAATGTATGCACTGTAATCGTTATCTTTTAAGGACTTAAATTTCCCTTAGATTCCACAACTTAAATTTCCCTTAGATTCCACAAAAGAGCATAATAATGGTGTGCCATTTATTTTTTTAATAGGGGCGGCCATCATTGTAATGGGTGGGGGAATGGATGGGGTGGGGAAAGGGAGACTTTTTCAGGAGGTATCGTCCTGACCATTAATTAGCTCATTCGGGGCATAGATGGGGGTTGGGGGAAGGGAGACTTGATTGAATATTGCCAACTCTCATGAAGTTTTGATGAGCCCTTAAAAAGGCTATTTTCAGGGGCGGGACTAGCGGATTCTTCAGGTAATGACTTGATATTCATCTTCAAGGCTGGCGATGTCATGCTCTTGCTTCTCCATTAGACGCACAGTATATAACCCATACATCTCTGTCACCCCTTTTAGTACTTGCGCTCTGAGGGCAAGGTTTTTTGCTACCAAATGACTGGTAATTGTCTTCGACTTCATGGCCCGTCTATATCTCACAGCAATAGCATTCATGGCCCTTATGAGGTGTTGTAGTTGGTCACCACCCTTGACAATCTTCTCTTCGGCCAACTGAATGTCCAACTGAATCTCCAACATAAGCTCTTCGATACGGTCGTCCATGTTGAGGGTATTCAAAAGAATGATTTGACATGACTAGTAGCCTGGTTTATATATTGATAGAATGCCAGCTGACAGGTCGCACCCATGTCTTGAGTGTGAAGTGCCACTTGTGAGTGTGAAGTGACATACTCCACTGAGCGACGAACGCTATTTGCGTGACAATCGTGTCACTTTGATCTGAATGCCAGTCAACTAGATCAAAGATATATGTCAGTGACATTGTCGCACAGGTATGGTTTTGATGTCGCACAGGTGTGGCACTGATGTCTGAGATCTAAGACTCGAGGGGGATATGTGTGCTATTGATGTTTGAAATCAAAGGGGAAATGACGTCATTGGTAGCTCCAGTAGGCATATATAACTGTGGTTGGTAGTGTAGGCTCATTCACTCTCTCAGAGACATCGAACAACCATGGACAACCTCATTCAACAGTACAACCAATGTAAAGAAGTGCTTGGTAGAGCCATGAGCCAAGTTCACATCATGACCCATCACATTCACGCAGCACAGATGCGCTATCAGCGGGCAACAGAAAAGGGAAACGTTTGCATGGAACCAACTCTAAATATTCGTTTGGGCACGATGGTTAGGGTGCAGCACATGTTTGAAGTATACATCAGCCAAGTGAAAAACGAAATAGAAAATATTGCCGATCAATTATTTGATGAGCATGGATTGGACATAGACGTCTATGAACAAGGCTGGGAGTCTGAATCTGAAGAATGGGATTAGAGAAATCCGTCCAACATATCACTGCAACGGCCCTCCTCAGGGCCATCACTGCAACGGCCCTCCTCAGGGCCACAAATTCATAAGAGCTATACTTATATTCAGCCTATCCCATTATCCCAACACCTTAAATCCCCCCCCCTACTCAGCGGGTGTGGTCCATATCTAACTCAAGTGTGTTGGGGGGGGGGGGGGAATAGCGGGTTAAATCCCCTTCCCCAATATTGTCCATTGGCTAAATTAGTAGAATTGTAAGAAATACTTTAATTTTAGAATTGTAGAATTTCGTGTAGATTTGTAGAATTTCGTGTAGATATGTAAGAAATACGTTAAGTTTAAAAGTAAATACTTTAAGTTTAAAAGTAAATACTAATTTAAGTTTTTAAATTTAGAATTAAAGTATTTACTTAAGTTTTTAAAAATCAAGTGAACACATTTCTCAGTTGGGACCATTCATCTAATAACGTCGCCAGTTTGTGACGCAAATATTGGGGGAGGAGCGTGGGAAAGGATTTTTCATGGGAATCATAGGGTCTAAGTGGGCGTGGTGACACAGCCAGTTTCATGGGCGTGTGTCGCGATTAGGTAAGCTACACGGTACGCACAGTCCGGTGACGATATAAATATATCAGATGAAAAAATATATCACATGAAGAAAATCATTTATAAAAATATCAGAAGAAAATCATTTATAAAAATATCAGATGAAAAAAATCATTTCGTTGGTAATAAAAACTATATAATTATATCAGATAGTTTCTCTTGATCATTCCGATGGAATAGTTTTGATATGAAAAGACATGTTCATTGAACAATCATACCATTGGCTTAATAGAAAAGACATGTTCATTGAACAATCAAACCATAGGCTAAATAGTGTTGAAGATGCTCCATATTGAAGAACGTCTTCAACAGTTGAAAGCATGTAGCAAAACGTTTAGCGCAGTTGACGGGAGCGCGGGGCTCGATTGTAAAATCGTAATCAGCGCAATAAGCGTCTACAACAATGTGTTCTAAACGGGGTTGAACATGCAACCATGTTCAGCAACGTTTAGATTGAATACGATGCGGTAAACGGTGCCTTTGCAGTGTAGACCATTTAATATTCCAATTTATTTTGATATTTTAAAAAAAATCATAATAATAATAGTATAATAATTATTTTATACTAAATAATCATCTGGAAGTTCAACACGCCTATATAACCTACAAGTATACCAGTAACAAAGTGAATCTAGATTCCTGTATAGTATAAGTCTTATTAGAATACAATAGCAGACAATGATTGATCGTTCCTACATTACAACTGGTTCTGGTTGAAGCGGGAGATCGGGCGCTCCCCGAGGAGTGGTGACGGCCTGTACTGCCTTGTGTTGGGAAGAGCGTGCAAATAGTAGACGGTCCCCGGCCTGAGGTGGACGGGAGGAGCAGGAGCTAGGAAGAGTGCTGGTAGTTAGTGGTTGGTAGGTGTTGCGGATGCTTGGCCAAGTTGCTCCCTCTTTGCTAAACCGCATTTCCTATAATTCTAATAATAAGGCACCTTCAACAATCCTATCAAATAATCCAGATTTAAGACAGAAATGCGGTTCAAAATACAATTCATCATGAATGAACACATTATCTGAATTAATAATACCAAATATACTCGAATATAACTGGTATTTATCATTTGTCGGCCCAATTTAGCAGAATTTACTAAAGATGTGAAGCTGCAAATTGTACATTTTCTGACGACTTGGCTCGCCTTGAAGAACACGGCGAACTTGACCCATATCAAGGTCGGAATCGTGTGTTCAATCAAGTGCGGCTGTCCGTAAACAAGTCAATACCTTCCAGGCAAAGTGAGGTCCGTAAACAAGTCAAATTACCTTTGAGCAAGAGTTTCGGAATCTCCATCACAGGCCGCTGAGCTGTCGCTGGGTGCGTCAGTACTAAAGCTGGGCGAAATCGCCAGAAATTGTACAATTCGCCTTCACCAATCTTCTCAAACAGCCCAGATTTAAGACAAAAATGAGGTTCAAAATACAGTTCAACCTAACCAAACAGATTGCTAGAATCATTGCAATGCGGAATTTACTGGAATTTACCTAGTATTGACCAAATTGCAGCCTTATTTATCAGAATTTACTAAATGTGTACAGCTGCTAGTTGTACATTTTCTGAAAACCTGACCCACCTATGGTAAGCGCAGCGTGCTGGGAGGGTTGCAAAGTCCACTTGTCGTCTGCTTCCGTGAAATGCACATCAAGCAAAGCGCGCCTTGTGACAAAAGTCGTCTGCTCTTTAGCCTTGTGTGAAATGGACATATGGGTCAGAGTTTTAGAAAATGTACAATTGGCAGCTCTACACATTCAGTAAGTTCTGCTAAATTAGGCTGTAATTTGGTCAATACTAGGTAAATTCCATTATATTTGGCATTGCATTGTTTCTAACAATCTGTTTGGTTAGGTTGAACTGTATTTTGAACTTTATTTTCGTCTAAAATGTGGATTATTTGAGAGGATTGGTGAAGGCGAATTGTACATTTTCTGAAAATCTGACCCACGAAGCAAAGCGCGCCCACCTCGCCTCACATGGACTAGCACCAAGTCTCTCATGTTTAAATTGATAAAATAATGTTGTAACAAGAAACCCAAAACAATGAGGACAAAAATGGAGCTTCGTTGTGTAGGGTTGTTTTATTGGGGGTGCGACGAGGTTGGTTGGGAAAAATCACTATTATGTATATGTATTATATTCAAAATATATTAAAGTCTATATTGTGACAATCTATATTGGATCATACACAAACAGTAAACCATGTCGAAGTTAAATCCATTCTTGGTAAATATTTGATTTATAAAAACAATGGTTTGATAGATGTTAATGAGATTTGATATGGATACAATACAGCAGTGTCTTACTCACAGGAAGGTTCAGGTGAATGTTTTATATTGACACTTAATTATTTCAAAATAATTTAATTATCAATTTATTTATTATCTATTTATTTAAGTAATTATGAGAAAATAAATTAACAATTGGAACCCCTCCCCTCTGAGGTCCGTCCCCTTTCCACTAAGCTCCACTATAGTTCTTAACTGGACACGGGTGGAGGTGAGGGAAGGGGGGACCAGCTAGGACCACTCTTTTAGGTAATGAGGCCCGCCATCCTGATACATACTGATACACTTCGTCGCCATCCTGGGCTGTGAACAAGGGGGTGATGATAAGACAAGGGGAGCTGTCCCCCAAATCTGAGTTCCTCTATCCTATCCCAGCTGTTGTTTTCATGAGGAGGTGACAGATTTCGAGAGGTTTAATGGAATTCCGTCTTCCACCCATCCCTATCAAAGAAATGTCGCCGCTATGCCGGTATCAAGTTACCAAGTATAGAAACTCTAGGTCCAAACCATCAGATCACACTCTAGGCCCAAACCCTCAGATCAGATAAGAATGGTATGTCAGCCTACTTTGCTAATCGGTTTCCTGGCCTAAGACTGGGCGTTTTAATGGGATTATAATGACATTTTGCTGTCTTAATGGAATTATGACGACTTGAGGCGAGAGGCTTTCCTTTCATTTGAAGGGACTCTCTCAACTTTGGGCCTAGACTGTAGAAGCCTGTGAGCTTACGCAAAAAAAGGAGCCGTGAAATTAATATTTCTTTTTTCAAAAAGCCATCTGAAGCTCAGCTGGCCAAACAGAGTAGATTTTCACAATGTCAATACCGAGTCACCTTAATTCCAAAACATGCATCCATTTCTAATGTGTTTCAGGAAAATGAGTCACAAGTCACCAAATTGATATTTTTCATAGTGTTTTTTTCACATAATTTCTTTATTGAAATGTTTTGATTTTTTAAGGGTATGTTTTTAAATAGAACATAAGGCCCGGACATAAGGCTTGTGCAAGTCCACATCATCGGACCGGAAGTGTCACTTTTTCCTCACACCACCTAGTCCCACCACTGAGGCTGGTGCAGTCAGTTGAGTGTAGGACCAGGCTGGGGCTAACACCTCTTGTCTTGTTTGGTAGGTATAGGTTACTCTTATATCCTTCACTTTTCCCCTTGTTCTCATGCTTTTGTGGCGTTACCCTTATATCCGTCTCCAAGAATTTTGGGAGATTCATATGTAAAGTATGGATTTTGGATTCTCGAAACGGAATGGAACACTAATTTCTGAAAATATCCACTATATATAAGCTATAAATGAAGACACAAGTAATGAGTGGTATGAAATTATGTCATTATGTGGACATATACTAATTGTTACCCACTAACTAGCATCATATTATAGCATTGTAATAACATCATCTATGGACGCATCATCAGATATTCCTATGCATAATCGGGGGCTAATTCTGGAATAATCACAGCAGTCGTGGCTTTACTGTAGGAGGGGTAATGTCATCTGAGAGAATAGAAGTATCAATAGTTGATGGAACTTAGAACTAGTGGTAGTGGAGTGGATGTCAATGGTGTCTCCTTATGAAGACATTTGGCAGGCGATGTTAGGTCGATGCAAGTGTAGCTACTTCTTTTGGAGGTTGAGTTGAGGTCATTTTTGTCTTTAATAAAAACACATTTTATTGACATCTGTTGGAGTTGTTGGTTCGGTATTGGTGCCTAATAAATCGAAAGATGAAAATGACAATTCAATTATCCACGTCTACAATTATTTTTTTGAATGAAATTAAGCCCAAATTCAAAATTAATTAACTATGCATTTTCATCAGTACCAAAGTCTGATCGTCGCTGCCTAGTCCCTCCCCTATAGGCAGAGGAAGGCAGGCGACAGGAACTTGGTTTTACTTGTATATCCTTACCTAAATTATCCCTATCTTGGCATACAGTAGTCGTAGTACTGTGTGTAGCAGTAGATGTAGAGTTGGCGCTACAATCATAGAAATGAACAGCACCTGTCAAACAAAAAATACAGAAAAAATAAATTAAAGAAGCATAATTTGTATTAGGAACCTGTTAGAAAATAGTCGGAATACCAGTAACAATCCTACTTTTTAATGACATATTGAAATAGCAGTTAGAAGAGGTAGTCGCAGTCGTCGACAGAAGCAGTGGTCTCCGTCCCTCCAGACGCGAAGTAGCTGAGTAAGGGAAGTTTTAAAGGGGAGGAGGCTTTTTAAAGTCCAAGTTCTTTTACTTTCTGGCGAATACTAAGATTAGAGAGTTCTCTTGTTTTTATGTTAAGTGCAAATGTTACTAGGTATCCTCCCTGGTGGTAAAATTCAACACTCCGATGTTGAGGCTGGGAAGAAGGAAAACAAAAACAGAGAGAAGCTATAAGTGTCCAGAACATGTACATGATATAAAAAGAAAAACATTTTATGTAGCAGGTTCAAATGGAAACGGGTTCGTAAGAACACAAATGCAACTGGTCAAAACCGAGAGAGATCTGGTTTAAGAAAATCTAATGATGAGGCGATCAATGTTTTAACAAATCGACACTGGTGTGGCGTTAAATTAACGAAAAACCCTAAAAGTTTAAAGCATAGAAAAATATTTAAATGACTGCTGCTGGGAGACCTTTTGGTAGCTGAGGTAAAAGAGGGAATATTTGGGTTTTGAGAGGAAGAAGAAGGGATAGAAACTCACGAGAATCATATCTCTAACTCGATTGTAGGAGGAGCGAACAAGCACTGCTTAAACACATTCCTGGAGGCGTAATTGTTGAGGACCTTTGGCGCTGGGGTGACTGAGAGCTCGGCGGGCTGCTTGGTGAGACCGCCGGCCATCGTCATGGTGGCCCAGGGTATCTGGTGGGAGGATCCGTCGGTCTCCAGTATAGCAAACGAGAATGTGGTGGTCGCCGACCGCAGCGCTTTGTACAGCCGATACCTGTGCGCAATTGGTATTTTCACGACATCAGGCATCGGTAAAGGAACAACAGCTGTCCCCACCCTGACTACAAATGGTGCATCCCAGGCCAATTCTACCTCCTTTGACATGCAATGGAGCATGGTAGGAGGCTTTACGTTTGGCGCTGTGTTGGTCTGTAAAATGTTGCGATCATAGTGCAGGGGGGCTAGGGGAAGGACAGTTGTTTTCCACTTGTTGTGTATTTTAAGCACCACGGCTGGGTTAATAGAGGTTTTGTTCGCTAGGGAGGTTGGTAGGCGATTTTTCCTGCACCACCTTATGATTTTGACTAGTATGTAGGCGGCGAGGAGGCATCCTAGAGAGATTAGAGCGTGGTCTGACGTCTGCCAGGGGTGTTGGTCGTTGCTAGTCGATGGCGCTGTTACTGGAGATGCTCCCCACCACACGGGCGCAGCTTGGTGGGTGCTGTTTACTTGGATAACTGGGAAGGCCCTGGTGACAGCTGCCAGTGAGAGGGCCGTTAAGATTCTTGATATCCTGTAGCAGGCACCGATCGATATAACAAGTGAGGCTATTGAAATTATTGTGGTTACTGTGATAAAAGATGGATGCAAGGCTATTTTTTTATATGCTAGGGCCGAGTTGTATGGTTTGTAAGTAGGAGAACTAGCTGCCAATTGTTTGGCAACTATCTCAAGTTTTAGGCCTTTTGCTAAGATATCCGCGTTGACGTGATTATGACACAATGAGTTATAACACCACATTGTTATTCAGGCTATATTCAGATGTATGATGTAAATTTGATTTATTAGTGAAGTAACATACCTTCAGGAATCTCTAATATTTGTACCCTCTTCTGCACATCAATTGCCCTCAACTCTGAACCTATGACCGCAGAAACATGTTCTGAGGGATGCATCTTTAAAATGCCTTCGATTGGACCATCCCACTCTTTCCTTTTGAATCCCTTTTGCCTAATGGTCCTTTGCCTTGTGAATATGTTATCACAATCAGGGGGCATAGTGTTAGGTGGCACAAAGTTGGTTGCTACCCTACCTCTTGCTGTCACCACTGCGTTTTTGGCTCTGGAATCTTCAAAGTCTGAAACGACATATATGGTATATAAATAGAATTTCAATGAACTATAACCTTATATAAGGAGAGAAAGTCAAGCGATGCCAACATGTATTAGAATAGTGTCACCGACTGGTGGATCTTTGTAGAATTATAAGACTAGATCTTGTCGTCGCCACACTTCCTACCCTGTAGGGACTGTTGATAAGCGATGTGAGGAGTACATCTATAGAAATGTTGGTAATGTGACATGGTCAAAGAATTATTGTATCATACCATATTCTTCAATGCTTAGACAGGATTTGTCTAGTCCTTCCCTCTCCTCTAGGGACTGTTCTTGGGGTTCAATGGCAAACTCTCTAGGGTTAACTCCCTTACATTTCCAGTAAGGAAGAAGTGGGTTGGGTGCTGTCATCCATGGGGGGGACGTGAGTGGATAGGCCCACCGGATCAATTCTAACATTGCTGCCCTCCCGCTTAACGTGGTTCCGCCAGATCACCTCGGATAAATATGCTTCGAAATTACCCATGGAAGTACCATTGATTCTCTTGAAATGGTCCTGAAAATGCATTACCGGTAGTTAAAGAAATGGGCTTTAACTAATGAACAAGCAATGATCGTTGCACCATAGATTCTGCCTTATAAGGAAGATCTGGCCTGCGACGCCAACATTACTTACTAGTGAAAGGCACACTAAAATGATTAAACAGATAAGATTAAGATATACATAGTCACCATGTTCATTAGTTAAATATGACTAAATAAAACATGTAATATATAATGTTAAATGATATAGCCAATTAGTAAATATCAATTCACCTTAGCATACCAGGCTCCTTCTATATGGTTAGTGTGGACCCTAACCATATCCCCTGTATGTTCATCAACAAGATCAACAGCAAAAGTTTGGTCGTGGTTGACCACAAAATGTCTGAACCCCAGTTGTTTAAGTTTGCTGTAGCCTGCCCACCCATCCGAAAAGATGGTTGATCGCAACTCAACATTGATCGTTCCACTAATCCCACTATCCACACCTAAAATATACAATATTATCCATTACAAATAACAGAGAAATTAATAGATTCATCTGGTACATACATATATCTGGGGTTTTCCCCATTACATAAAAACAACCAAAGTATTATTAGTGCTATTCTAACTCATTTCTTTCGCTTGGGTGGCTTACCACTGCATATGTTGATGGAATGGCTCTACTTGATCGGTTCAGTCACTCCAGGTATTGATTAAGTTTTCTATTTTAATTAGTTATATCTGTATGTATAGTAGGTAGACGTGGCAGTATTCACCTAAACCCGTACGACCATTGAATGCCAGTGGGTGGGATCTGTGCCTTTTTTATAGGTGTCCAGATTCCCGCCAGAATTGAAAATCCTTTGTTCAGTGCTGGATCCAGGTCCTGGTCACTGCTATTTCCGTCCTGCCTGTCATGTGAGTCTGTTGCTCTCCTCTATTTGGGGTTAGGCTAGACTTGCATAGGGCTCTCCCTTGTTTGGGTAGAGGCTTATGTATGGGGTTGGGGGAGATTTTAGGGGTTATTTATTGTTAGGGGGGGGGCGAAATTTTAGGGGAAAAGGGGGGTACAAGATTTTTGATCTTGTGTAAAGGTGAGAGGGAATGTAGTATTCTTTCTCAGGAAATAGTGTTGTTTTAGTTCAAACGGTTTTGGCTATGGGCCTCATCAGGTACTTTATTTAGGTGTGTGCTCTCTTCCCTTCTTCTCCCTATTTTTTAGGGGGGTAGGGGCGGTCAGTAGTTTTTTATATTACTACTTTATGGTTGTACATATGTCATGTGTATAGGATTTTACTGTTAGCCTTTTTACCTTAGTATTAGGCTGGGCATCCAAAAAAGAGTACAGGTCTTAGTGAGAGTCAGTCCCCTTGATATATTTTATATTTAAAAATTCTTTACCCAGTTGTGGGAAACAAATTTTTTTGACGTGGCTTTAGTTTTAGAGGGGTATACTGGCTCATTTGAATTCTGAATCTTTTACATTCATTCCATGTGGTTGGTATGTTTGTAGTCTATGAATCCAGTTGTGTTCTATTAGGGTTCTGAGTTCCTTTGCCCTTTTACTTTCTGGATGTTTGTATACAAAATCTATTATTTGTATCTGGAAGTATTCTAGACCTGAGTGGTCATGTTGGTTGAAGTGCTTCGCTACCACTGATTTTACTCTATTGTGTTTTATATCCGCCATATGTTCACTCGCTCTTTTCCATAGGGTTCGTTTCGTTTGTCCTATGTATAGCTCTAAGCATTTTTTGCATGAGATGCAGTATATCAGGTTTGAGCTGCCGCAGTTTACGTTTGTTTTTACGTCGGTTTTTCGTCGGTTCGTATTTTTTACTGGGGTGGTTTTGTTTATTTTGGGACATACTTTGCATTTTTTGTGTTCACATTTATTTCTTGTTTTATCCTCTTTTCTTTTTTCTGTGCTTTTTTCTGGGTTGTAGTCCAGTTTTGCCCTTATTAGGTGTTCTCGTAGGTTTTTCGGTCTCTTGTAGCCGCATACGAGTTTCTTTTCTTGTAGGCTTTGTGTTTGTTTTGATTTTCCCAGGATTGGCCAATACTTTTTTAGTATGGTCTTGTCGTATGTTGGTCTGAAGGTACTTATATGGAAGATGTTGTTTTTTACTTCTTCCTTTTTCTGTTCTTTCCCTTCTTCTCTATCTTTCATGGCTTTTTTCAGAGCCGTTTGTATGAGGTTGTCTAGGTATCCTCTTCGTTTGAAGTGTGTTTCTTTTTCTTTGCTGTTTTCGACAAAGTCCTCATTCTTTGTGCATATTTTGTTTATGCGTGTGAATTGGCTATACGGTAGGCTTTTCTTGCATTGTGGAGGGTGTGCCGAGGTATAGTGTAGGTAGTTGTTTTTGTCGGTTGGTTTTGTGTACAGTGTGGTGTACAGTTTCCCATCTGTCTTTTTTGACTTTTGTGTCTAGGAAGTTTACCTCCTCCCTTGAGTATTCTGAGGTGAATTTGATCGAGTGGTGGAACTCATTTATTTTCTTGATGAATTCCGTTAGTTCACTTTCTCCGTGTGTCCAGACGAAGAATATGTCGTCTAGATATCTTTTCCAGACGGTGGGTTTTAGTGGTGCTTCTTTTAACATTTTCTCCTCTAGGTTTTTCATAAAGAGATTTGCGTAGGATGGTGCTAAGGCTGTTCCCATGGCTGTACCTCCTACTAGTAGGTAGTCTTCTCCGTTGTATTGAAAATTATTCAGTTTGAGAACCTTTCTTAGAAGGTCACAGATTGTACTGTTACTTGGTTTCATGGTAGTCTTTCTCTTTTGTTCTAGCATTTCCTCTATTATTTTGATACCTTCTTCGTTTGGTATGTTTGTGTACAGAGCACTTACGTCGAGTGTGCCTAGGATATCCGTTTCTTTTACTTTTTCTGTATTTTGGATAATGTTTATAAAGTCTCCGGTATCTTTTATGTAGGAGTTTCCGTCTTTCACCATTGGTTTTAGGAAAATGTCTACATAGTGTGATATCTTTTCGGTGGGTCCGTTGTTTGCTGACATGATTGGTCGGCCCGGTGGGGGTATTTTTCCCTTGTGGATTTTTGGGAGGAAATAGATCTGAGGGGTTTTGCATGACTTGGTTTTAAGTATGTCTGAGACCTCCTTTGTCAGTTCTTCCTCTTCTACCATTTTTTCTATATATTTATTGATATCTCGGTTATATTGTTCTGTTGGGTTGGATTCCAGTTTTTTGTAGTACTTTATTTCTGACAAGTCGTTTTTGCATTGGTTTACATACTTTCTGGTGTCTTGTACTACTATGGCTCCCCCTTTGTCTGCTTTTTGGATGTACAGTTCCTTATCTTTTGATAGGTTTTTTAGGGCCTGTTTTTCCCCTTTAGTGAGGTTGTGTCTTTTGACCGTTTTAATTTTTGTCTTTGCTATTTCTGAGTCTACGGTTTCTATGAAAAATTCTAGGTTTGGGGGGCCCAAAGGAGCAGTTTTGGTACTTTTTTCTTTGAATTTATTTTTGAATTTTGTGAGTTTGGGGTCCAGGTCTTTTTTCTCTTTTTTCTCGTCTTTGTTTTGGATTTTATTTTGGTCCAATTTTTCAAAGAAACAATGGAATCGCATTTTTCTGTATACATAGGTCTTCAGTTTCCCTAATTACTTGTGAGATATCGGTATTATTTGTAGTTGGGCAGAATTTCAGACCTTTCGAGAGTAGGTTTGTTTCGTCTTTAGTGAGGGGTCTGCTAGAGAGATTTACTATATCGCCTTTTTGTAGGACTTTCGATTTGGATGTGGGGTCATTTTTTGAAATATCACCTTTTTGTAGGACTTTTGATTTGGATGTGGGGTCATTTTTTGAAATAACATTGGAAATCAGGTATTTTGAATTTCTTTTATTTTTTCCTTTATCATTCATCATTTTTTCACACTGTGGATCAATATGATTTTTACTACTAGATTTATTTTCCATATGTATTTCATTGTCATTTTTAGGCTGTGGTTCATTGTCCGTTTCAGTTTCAGTTTCAAAGTTCTTTTGGTCTTCTAATAACGTGGGGACGCGTTCCTTGGGTACGGGTGATAGTGGCCCCTGTCTCCACGGTTTGATCCTCTCTGGGATCCTCTCTGTGAGCCTCTGGGGGGTCCTCCAGGGGGTCCTCCATAGTTGCCTCTGTTCCCTCTCCCATATCTCTGGGCTCCGCGTCCCCGTTGGGGAAAATCCTGTCTTTTGGTTGTGACAGTTGAGAGTGGATCGATCACGTCCGACTTGGTTGGCGGTTTTGCCATAAGTGCTGCTCTTCTCTCGTTTAGGGACTTGTTTTCAGCGTGGGTGAATTTTTCGGATGAAATTTTCCATCCGATCTCTGCCGCCGCTATCGTGTTATCGGATCGACAGACTCCCTGTTGCCTTTCTGTTACTAGAGTGGCAGTGGCTTTTAGTGCCACTGACATACTCAAGTTGTCGCTGGCTTGTTGATGGAGGTGCTTTGCGGCCAAGAGCATCTCTTCTTTCGCGTGTTCTATTCTCATGGTGTGGAGTTCTGTTTGAAACTCCGTAATTTTCAAGAGGTAACCTGGTGTCTTGTCTAAACAGAGTGCCCAGGGTTCTAGCACTCCGAATTCGCTTGCTTTTTCCAGGTAACTTGCCCGTAACTCTTGTTTGATGGCCTCAGTATTGGCATTTCGTGCCGTGGCCCATGTTGTTTTCGCTTCCATGGGAAGTTCGCAGTTTTCATCAGTATTCTGCAAAGATAAATCAGTGTTTAGTATAATTGCATCTAGATTTTTATTTATTATTTCTCTTAGCCTTTTTTCATCTCTTTCTGCCTGGGATTCTATGGGGTAATTTTCCGCATTTTCTAGGTATCTGAGATTTTCTAAGGTTTTATCTAAGGTGATGGGTTCCAAAGTTTTGGTGGCGCCATCGTGTGACTCGGTTAGGTCTACCCGTTCTTCCGCAACCAAGGTGTGTCCGCCGGTGGCGCCATCTATCTTGGTGGGCGGGAAGTCGAATTGTTTTTTGTCGTTTTTTGTTCGGCGTAGACGTAAGAAAATTTATATCTCCTTCTTCTCGGTATGAGGAGTTAAATGAGAGATATATTTCTGAAATATGTTCAGCTGAGCGTTTGACATTTTCGTTATTTTCTAGTATTCGGGTATTTTTCTTAGTTAACGATGGGTCTACCCGATGTTCCGCTGATCGGAGGCGTTTTTTACCTTTTTTCCGATCAATGTTATCGCTTCCGGCATGTTCGAGGTCGGCTGGTTTTCGTATTAGCCAGTCGATTACACGAGGAATATGGCGTTTACAAGAAGGAATATTAGTAATACTTACTTTCCCTTGCTTTGGGTTGTCCTCCGTAGTCCAGTTGAAACTGGGTTTGGGAGGAGGAGCCCTTGGTTTGTCGTTCTGGACGCCCGAAGTGCTAGCGCCGTTGTTGACACCGTCCATGGAGATGTGTGACAGAGGCTCGCCTGTCTTGTTCTCATTCATCTTTGAGGTGAGTTTTTATCGATCTTTCCTTTCTGAAAAGATATAACAGTGGTTTTGTGTATAGTATATGTTTTAGTAATAGAAATACATCTCGGTTCCTTGGAATCTACGAGAGTATAAAGCTAGAAAAGTCTCTAGGTGAGATCAATTTGCTAAGCTTTTAAGACAGTAGTCTTATTGAAGTACTTGATCTGAATTCAAAATGGAGCAGGTTATAGTAGGTAGACGTGGCAGTATTCACCTAAACCCGTACGACCGTTGAATGCCAGTGGGTGGGATCTGTGCCTTTTTTATAGGTGTCCAGATTCCCGCCAGAATTGAAAATCCTTTGTTCAGTGCTGGATCCAGGTCCTGGTCACTGTGCTATTTCCGTCCTGCCTGTCATGTGAGTCTGTTGCTCTCCTCTATTTGGGGTTAGGCTAGACTTGCATAGGGCTCTCCCTTGTTTGGGTAGAGGCTTATGTATGGGGTTGGGGGAGATTTTAGGGGTTATTTATTGTTAGGGGGGGGAAATTTTAGGGGGAAATTTTAGGGGAAAAGGGGGGTACAAGATTTTTGATCTTGTGTAAAGGTGAGAGGGAATGTAGTATTCTTTCTCAGGAAATAGTGTTGTTTTAGTTCAAACGGTTTCGGCTATGGGCCTCATCAGGTACTTTATGAATTAAGAAAATTTATATCTCCTTCTTCTCGGTATGAGGAGTTAAATGAGAGAAATATTTCTGAAATATGTTCAGCTGAGCGTTTGACATTTTCGTTATTTTCTAGTATTCGGGTATTTTTCTTAGTTAACGACGGATCTACCCGATGTTCCGCTGATCGGAGGCGTTTTTTACCTTTTTTCCGATCCGACCCCTTTAATTAATTAGTGTCTTTCTTCTTAGACTCGCCCAAGCCAGCTTTGGTCTTAACTTGAGCGGTGGTTTTTCGGGCATAGTCATGACTAAGAAATCTCAAAGCGTAACCCATATGCCCGGCCGAATAAGCATTTATACCCTCTGCTTTAGCCAACTCACGAACTGCCTCATCATATTTGTACAAGCCTTTGGTCTGATAGGCTTGTGTACTGGCCTTTTCGGCAATAAAACAATTATGTTCTAACATACTCTCGATATCAAGACCAGAACGAAACTTCTCAAGCATAAGTGCGCCATGGCAGTACCACAATTTTTCCCCCGTCATAAACTTATTACGTTCCTCTTTGGGCAAAAACCTTTTTATCTTAAATGCATTCTTACGTTTTACAGTGTCTTTACACTTGCATCTAGACATACGTTTCCTGCTAGATGTATCCGACCCAGAAGTTGAGGTAGACAATGAGGAAGAACTTGAAGTAGAGGTTGACGATGAGGACGAAGACCTTCTCCTATACCGGCGGTGTTTCCTAGCTCCATGCAACCTCTCCCTGGACCTGGCACAGGACGAGCCTGAAGAATCAGCGGATTTCTTACATATTCCACGTCTCGTCTGCTTATCCCTGGAGCCCCCTGGGTGGGCAGGAGAAGGCTGTCTGTCGGTAAAACCACCTAGCAAATTTTCCAACCTGTCAAACCTGTCACTAGTTTCGTCCGCCACAGTAGCCGACCGTCCCACATGCATTTGAATGACACCTACAGCGGTATGTAAGTTATCAAACTCACCTCGTCGTACTGGCTGCACGACGGGGCCCTGTCCATCAACATTGCCACCGGCTGTCCCACCATGACCGACTGGGGCATTAAAACCTGGAGGAACATTACCAGCATTGACATGTGTATGCACCGGAACATTCGCCTTATGGACGGCCCTATTGACAGAGACATTATGAGCAGGTTTACCGAACATATCTGGGGTAGGCTGTACCTTCTTAGGCCAGACAGGTACGTCAATTTTCAAACTTCTCTCCTTCTTACTACCCCCTACCTTCCTCGTAGCCGGCCTGGACGCATTAGCTGACCCAGCCGAGGAAGGAAGCTTTGGAAAATCACTTGCCGAACCCTTCCAACCAACATCGACAACAGCCTTAGTATTCTGCTTTACTGACTCCTTACCGTGCTTACCATGTTTAGTAGGGGTCCAGCGGGACCAGTCCACCAAACGTGATACGGACTCGGACTCTGAAACCTCATGTTTCAATACAATATCTGACTCTTCAGCCAACTCACACTTAGCCCCGGTGGGCGGATAGTGTTTGACATTGCACGGTTTGCAAAAGCGCATATGCTTGCCTCTCATGGCTAATGCAAGGTAGTGTCAGATAGCGGAGCACAACAAATTTTTTCGACCGTTCCACGAGGAAGGTCATAGCAGAATGAAGGCCTCACACAGTGACTGGCCGCTTGCTGGACATATCATGTGATTAACCTCCGCTCGCCAGTGGCGACACCTGGTGATATAAACATCTCACCTGGAGGTGGAGATGGTTAGTAAAACTTCGCTTTCAGGAAAATGTAGTTTAGCCTTCTGTGCTTTATTTCATCAGACGGGATTCCTAGAATCAAGTGGGCTGCGTTAATATCATCCAATATTTCACATCTCAACCATATGTTATTACTTGCCCAGTTTATCAAGGTATGCCACAAATTATTCGCATTTTCACAGTCTATACAAAAATGGAAAATGCTGTCTACTTCATCACAATAGTCACAAATATTTGTATTGATGTAAACAAAATAATGGTGGTTAGAAAAATGTAAACCTACCTATGGTGACAACACACCATATTCAGTGAGGGATACAGGAATAGAAGTTAAGCTTACCCTGGTGTGGTGTGCAGTGTAGAGGCATTCAGGTCACTGTTCAGGCTGTTCTCATCTGCAGTTTCCTCCGTCTCCTCTGAGGGACAAGCCACATCTGGGTCAGAGGCCCCTTCGGCTATCCCCTCAGAGGCATTGCTGGGGATTGTCAAATATAACTGTGTTGAAGTTAATAATAGCGGGGGACACTGTTTCTTTTGTAATCTAAAGTTTTGCAGCGAGGCCCTTAAACAAGAAATGTTGTTTAGATCTGCTACACATAAAAGTAAACGACACCCTACACCAGCTATAAGTATTTCAATTATTATTATTATACAACTTTTATTCCATATCTACATGTACATAGTGACAATAAGAATAGGGCTATTACTCCCTCTCCGTTGGAGATCTTTCAATGGTTGTTTTAAGATGATTTTACCACCAGTCAGTTTTATTACTTAGTATAAATATGGCATACACATGACTCTTTCTAGTTGTAATATTTTGAAAGTTACATTGGCCTACACAAAGTGGCGATTTTACTTGAATGGGTTGTATGTAGGTTACAGCTAGGCCTTACCTTCTCTCTCCTATATATGGGTCGAGGAAGGACATTTGTTCATAAAATATCATTTTAGCACATTTTTTGCTGCAGACCCACTCTTCTTCAGTTCAATCGCTCGCTTGTTTTTTTTGTACGCATCACGCTTGTTTTTCCATTTCTATTTCAAAATCTCATTTGGAAAAATATATCAAATTTCAAATCATTTTGCTTTGTAAATTTTCACTAAATCAAATTTGCCTGTTTGGAATCTCATTGCAATGCATAACATTTAATTTGCTTAATGACAACGAAATAAAGCCCACATCTCTAATTTGTCTAACAAAAATGACCAGTTTAAGGGGTCTAGGGGGGCCGGTGCCTCCCAGCACCCCCCCCCCCCCCTTGGTACTGCCACTGGCCTTCATAGACTGACATTTCCAGAAATATTAATTATTATATCCTATATATGTAGAACGCTGGGTCTATAACTACTCCTTACAAATAAATAAGTAAGGCGAGGATGCTGATCAACGATGGCTTACACCACCAAGACCCACTTCAAGTTCAGTTTAGTTAGAAGCAGCATTGTTCTTTTTGTAAATTTATATATATATATTTTTTTTTAACTGCCAACAGGCAAACTAACAGTAGTAACAGAAGACAGGGCATCAGAAGAGGCCTTGGAAATCATCAACTTCTATCGTGTGGCGTTGCGAGATACATGAGGACCGACAGGCTGGCCCAATCCCCCATGCACTGGATATCTGACAGGGGAACGCCCATGGCGTGAAGATGCTGGGCTCCACCCCGTCTCAATGAATGTAGACCAACAGATTCATCACTAATTCCCACTTTTCTAGCTAAATGCTTAAGAAAAGAAAGCACTTGGGAATATAAAAGAGGAGACCCATCACACATAAACACCGGGTCAGACTCTTTTGCTGAGCTCGATCTCAGGTGAGATAGAAGAAGAGTGTAGGCACAGATCCTATAATTTGCACGAAGGGGAAATAATGGCACATCTAGGAAGCGGTCATGGTACTTCAGTGTCTTGGAAGAACCTATTCGTAGTATAAGATGATCTGCATATCTGATGATATCCTTTCAGCGCAGAACATGGCTATCAGGAGATACTAGAGACGATACTGACTCCGGTAACACATTTGATTTGCGAAGCAAAGTGGAAAAACACAACACTATCGCACACCAACAAGCCAACTGTTTCTCATCTGAGAAAAGCACAAACTCGGCCATTTTTAGCAGATCAGCTGGGAGAATTGGAATCTTCTGAATCACTGATGTGCCCAAGGTTTTCTTCAGGCCTTCCAAGGTCATCTTGATAAGAGACGACTCTCTGAAGGAGAGAATTCAAAAGTGGCGCCGGGGAAAGTCTTGTGACCCAATCCAGGTTAGGGAATCACGTGGGGTTGGTTGTCTTCTTCCGGTTTAGTTATAAGCCTATTTCATATATACGTCATCATATGGGTACGGTATAAACGATAATAACATTGGGTACCATATAGGCTACTTTTACTGAGATATTTACCAGTCATGTCTTCTATTGCCAACAAGCTGGCTATCTTTCTCCAGCAGTTGTTGGTCCATACTTGATCTTTATATGAAGGCAATGACGGGTCATAGAGTAGTGGGTTATTTCTCACTGCTTCAATGAGTCTCTCCATCTCAGAGTTTGTCAGTCTTTTCTCGCAAGTCATTGTGATTCCTGAGGGTCACTTCAAGATGATTCAAATATATTGATAAAAACGCTGTGACAACACCAATAAACTGCTCTACCATTGCAAAAACCATAAATGAGCACTTATATTCGATTGGATATCATTATTCAAACACTGACCTACAAAACCTCTTCTAAATGCAGTGGCCATGGTACGCTTCAACTCTTGTGCACTCGGGAAAACACCCTTAATGAATTTAATCTCAAACTCTTAACTCTTAACTCAAACACAGGACGTACACGCTATGATTCCTTTATTATTCAAACAGCAGTGAATATGAATGAACATGTGGGTAACATAAAGATATAACATTACAAATAGTATTGTAATAGGCCTGTATTGGCAGATTATTTGTTGTTCATAAGGATACAGTACAAAATGTATATGATATCTGTGAACACAAATACCATATGTAGACTTTTGTTGAGGACGGCATTGCAGTGCCAGTTCAATAGTTGAGTCAGATTTTCAGAAAATGTACAATTGGCAGCTCTACATATTAAGTTAATTCTGATAAATTAGGCTGTAATTTGGTCAACACTAGGTAATTTATTTTTTTTAAACGAACTTTATTCATGTTAATATTTTTGGCATATGCCAACTCATTAATTTGGCTCAGGATATTCCCGGTCTTCCTCCACACCCTGAAATTTAAATTAAAGTGTATTACAAATAATAAGTGTGCGTGTCATTACAGAGTATTCATAAGAACATTTATTTCCATTTATTTTTACATTCGGTTGGTGATGATTGATGATGATGAAAGATAGGGGTGCGGAGGGAGGGAGTAGTTAGCGCTACATTGGAATTAGTGGTTGGGTACGTTTGTTAGTTGTGACATTTGTAATATTAATACCGGTAGCAGGTACGATATTGATATGCTGTAAAGACATTTGTCTTTGTACCTTTTCTGGTGCTAGGGATCAGGTGTTAGTGTTACCCTTTTTAGTTAATTAAGGCGACGTGACAGTTCAGAAATTGGGTATAATAATTGATTTGCTTAGAATATCTCTTATTAATAGCAAATTGAAGTGTTCAGTTGACTGTATGGTTTTGTACTTTTTATGAAGGTTTTTCCGCCATAGAATACCGGAATAACCAAGTGATTTTTGATACAATGATAATATAGGTTCATTCACCTCTAAATTCAAGTCTGTGTCTTCACGGAGGTGGTAAATACCATCTAATTTTCTTCTTTCAACTCAATCAATTCTTGGGTGGTGCAGTTGTTTAAATTAAATAATAAAGAGGTCGGGAAAATACTGCTTAGCGAATCACTTTATTAAAGTGTGAGCTAAGAAAGAAAGCACTCCGTCTTACAATTCAATCAAATAAGAAGTATTGCCAGCGAATCACTCAGATGAAGTGTGAGCTGGGAAAGTAATTATCGCCTTATTCACAAAGAGTGTGGATATTCCTATAAAAGGTAGAAAAGAGTTTTTTAACCAGCTTGGCATTGGTAGCGGGGTTGAAGTGGATTCCATCTGTAGTTGTGGAGATATAACAGTGAGCAATGAAACCAGGTCTAATTTTATGGGTATATGGCTTTCAAAAAAGGGGGTGGCTGGTGAGCTTGAGTTTATGGTTTCTTCTCCTAATTTGCTTGTTGATGAGAGAAATCGCAATGATATGGAGTTGATCTTGGTTGTAAGCTGAGACTGAGTTGGCGTAGTTTTATTGGCAATCGGTGGAAGAACTACTTAGACCCTTGTCTATATAGACAGCTGAACAACCTAATTGTAATAAGATCGAAATACAATAAAGAATACTTGAATTGAATTGAATTGAATTCAGAATATGATAGGCCTGTTACTTCACAGATGATGACAGCTGAAGTGATGGCCTCAAGATAGGGTAGTGCCTTGGATAACTCAAGAATAAAGATCTCAACAATTGAAGATGAGGTGCTTGCAACTGGGACAATGTTCCTACGACTGATTTTGGTAGAGAGATTGTTGACTCAGAAATAGAGATCAAAAACATTGAACTGATAGCGAATTATAGCTTCATTGGTAATACAGTGCAGTAATAGCATGGTGTCAGCGATCACAACACAATTAGCTGCAATTGGGTAGTGGGTTTGCTCTTAGTGCAATCGAGAGCAATCTGTTAAACATACAATTGTTGGTGCTCACAGGGAAACTACGTTTGAAGGTTGTAAACAGTTGAAATATCTTATAGGCTAGCAATTTTAACCAGGCATTTACGTGGTTTGATTCATATGTAACGTGACCGTTTGCAATAAATACGATAGGTAGATATGTTACCATCATGGAATCCGATGTTAGCCAGTACGGTACATATCTAATATAATATATAATATAAGGTAATATTTAATATAATGAAACAGTGAACATAACAATCGTGTGAGGTACAGGCAGGAATAGGGCTCAAGCGGTGGTTAGTCCCAGATCGAGTGTACTACACGGGTTAGGCAGTGAATCAGTAGGAGTAATTACTTGTTAGTGCAATTACAGTATCATTAGTGGTACATACAAGCATCTAGTGGTAGAAGCACGTATTGGCATATGCCAATTACATAGTATGAATACTGTTGTTGAACTTGTGGCTCTTAACAAATTGTTTCCCCCAGTCAATCAGGACAATTTCACGTGGATGGAGTCCATCATGTAAATAGCTGTAATTATGTTGGGTGACACCATTTGAGGTCGTTTGACCTGGTTTGTGTCCCCAGGTGCGGTTGTAACGGTTCAGTGACATTCCATTAATGCCACAGAAAACTGGTGATATGTTGGGGAATTCTTGTGGCATTTTCTACATCTTTGCTTGTATATAGAGCTAAGCCTCCCCTCATTTGATCATGTTAGTGTCGCTGTCTAAATGTATGAGGTTGACCTCAGGGTGTTGATAGTAGGATGTATTGTCTGACTTGTCTAACCAAGTTTCATTCAGAGCTATAATATGTACTCCTTTATCAAGAAACTTCAAGTGAATTTCCTCAACTGACTTTCTTAGGCTCCTACAATTTAAACTAATAATCGTTTGCCCTTTCAACATGTTTGGAATTTTGGTCACTAGCGTATCGAGTAGTGGTATACGAGATTTGCTTTTTCACACATTGAAATAGTCATTGAAACATAGAATAGAATAGAATAGAAAATCTTTTATTTGTCAAAGATAAGCTTACAGTAAAGAGACAAATAGGTCTACATGCATATGCATCGAAAATATCAATGCATTTCTTCCTGCTGTTACCTCGGTTGGAATATGAGAACTAAAACTGCTAATAATAGTAGGGGGTTACATAGTATTCAGGCTAAAGGCTGCTGGGCAGGGTCCGCATTGGCGGACATCTGAGCTGGATTAGAAGCATTCACTTCCTTTAGAATACCATGAAGCTGCGTGTGAGCCTCATCTGCTGACACACAAACCTGGGTGAAAGCATCGCTGACCACAGCTTCTACTCTAGTGACCAACTCAGCAGCAGCTTCGGACGAAGGAAGATCTTTCAGTAAACCTTCCATCCACTGCTGAGTTCTCCGAGACACTCGCTTTGCAGGAGGTGCAGACTGTTGGAGCCACCGAACGCCCACGCTTCTCACAACTAGGAGAGTTCTTCGATCCGGACTCGAGGGAAACAGGGGATTCATGAGCAGATCTGGAACTCCCTGCAGCAGAAGAAGGCTTGGCGTTACGAGCATTGTCCTGCCTACCAGGCTTCTACCAGATGTTCTCGATGGATCCGGCTTTGGATCCGGCTAGCCCTCTTTTCCCACAAGTGCTCTTCCTCATGACTCATAGGTGTTGCTCTGGCAAGTATGTCATACGTTGGAACGAGCCATGAGGACGAACTGAAGGCATCACTGTCAGCGTTTTCTCATTATGGTTATGGGACTCTTTCCGGGTGAGGTGGTGCTGGAGAACTTCCCCATTCATGAGGTGCTGGACCAGTTCTACATGCCTGTCCAGAACCTGTTGACAGCACGGGAACGGACAGACCCAGACCTCAATGAACGGGGAATGTTCCTCACATAGATGGCGAAACAGATGCTCCCTTAAATATTATAAGTAGCCTCTTGAGATATTCTTACACACTCACGTAAATCATCACTGGTTACACTTGAAGCAGTATCATCAGCGTACATTGTAATATTTTTTTTTAAAGATTTTATTTATTCTTGGTTGCCGACTCCCCTTTTCGGGGTTAGTTCTGTCGGGCCAAGATATAGGAGGTATAATACAAGGTTTTTCTGATTTTTTCTTATATACAGATATATACAGATGATCCAAATTTAGTGAGAGGTGTGTTCACATATTCTTCGATATTTACAGTTTGGGATAAGAGAAAATATACAGTACTCTGAGTATTTACCCTGCCACTTTCTCTTTCAAGAAGTGTTGGTAATACTTTACTAATTACAGTTTATCAATTGTACAATGGATATATATTCTACTGAGAATAAAGACCTGCGTGCAGACTCACTTGCCACTTCCACAAATTTAGTAGAGTGATTATGAGTTCACTTATTGATAATTTCTTATCTTGAGAAAACATATATAAGAGAGACTTTGTCTTTTTTTTATATAAGGCATGCAGAGCTACTTCACTTCTGTTACATCAATATTCCTACAACTATGCCACATGAGTTTTTCATTACACTGTGTTTAGCTGTTTCATTTTTTATGTGCAGATTATTGTCGTCAATTTATATTGTTTATATCAAAAAAGTGAGTTTAGCCAGTCTTTTTGGTTGGATTTAAATGCCTCTATTGTCCCTATGTTACATTATCTGGGTGTTAGTTCGTTCGATGCTTTAGCACATTTAGCTTGCACGGTTTTCTCACCCAATTTTGATCTATATCTAGGCTGGTTTAGGGTTGGTCCATCATTTTGTCTGGTCTCCCTGTTTTGGGTGCTGGTGTATAATGGATTGGTTTTTCTTTTAAATGCGAGGTATCTTAGGTGAGTTATTCGTCTATTGTGTAGTAAAGGTATTTTTGCTATATTGTGTAATTCATTTATGTGTGTGTTGTATGGCATGTTCAGTATTAAACGTAGTGCTCTATTTTGGAGTTTTTGGAGTTTGTCAATTAAAGGTTTGTGTGTGTCATGTATTATTAAATCGCCATAGTCGAAAAAGGGGAGTACTTTTGTTTTGTATATTCTTTTGGCTGTGTCTGTATCTATGTATCTTCTTATTTTGTGCAGTTGGTATATTTTGTGTGTGATTGTTTTTATTGAGTGTTGTAGTTGTGTTTGGTAGTTTAGTTTGTGGTCAATTATGAAGCCTAGATATTTATAGGTGTTTTGGGGTTTTAGTGGACTTCTCTGGTAATTTATGCTTCTATTTTTTACATTAGCTACATTATTTCTAGACCTGGATAAATGCATAGTGTTTGACTTCTCTATATTTACCAGAAAAAGATTATTACTGCACCACTTCTGAAGATTGTCTATTGCCTTCTAAAAATAATAAACATGAGCGGGCCTAATATTGATCCCTGGGGTACCCCTGTTTTTGTGGCCATTTCTTGTGATGTTATATTGTTTACTGTTACTTTCTGTTTTCTCTCCTTGAGGTACGATTTGCACCAGCATAGTAGGCCTCCTTTTATCCCAATATGATTTAGTTTATCCAGTAGAATTTGGTGATTTACTAAATCAAAAGCCTTACGGAAATCTATAAAAGATATTAATGTATCAGTGTTATTATCTAGTTTCCAAGCTATATTATCTGTTACTGTGGTAAGAGCCTCTATTGTCGATTTTCCTGGTCTAAATCCAAATTGTTCTATGTTTAGTATATTGTGAGTTTCTAGGTATTTGAAGATTCTTTTATGCACAATTTTTTCTATTATTTTGCTGGGGGTGGGGAGAAGTGATATTGGTCTGTAGTTATTAATTTTATTTTTGTTACCACCTTTAAATAAAGGAATTACGTTAGCTAATTTCCATTTATCCGGAAATGTACTTGAGCTGAAAGAGATTGATGCAGTGCATAAATTCTTTGTATAAAACTATTAGTGCCTTTTTCAATATTTTGGTAGGGATATTCTCTATAGAAGATGCTTTGTTTTGATTGATATCTTTGAGTAATAGTAAAACTTCTTGTTCACTTGCAATTATATTGTTAAGGGAGTTTGTGGAAGGCGGGTTTGTAGGCTTCCAATCTGGGATAAGTTTACCAGTTAGATCTGAGGCAATATTGACGAAATAGCTGTTTATAAAACCTGGTAGATCATTATTTTCAATGGGCTTATTTCTTGAGTATGTTAAATGTATTGGATCATTCTTGCTTTTTGAGGGTGACAGAGTATTTACTATTTCCCAAAACTTTTTTTGATCTTTTTTGTTTTCACTTAATTCCTGGAGTATAAAATCTTTTTTTGCATTTTTTAGGGCATTATTCGTATGTTTTCTAATTCTCTTGGCTTCTTCCCAGTCTAGTTTTGTTTTGGATTTTGCTGCTTTTTTTCTTAGTCTATTTTTCATATGGATCAGCTCTATTATTTCTTGCGTTATCCATGGGTCATTAGAAATCTTTATTTTTGTTGGTCTTAGTGGGGCTAGTCTGTTAAGGACTATATTTATTCTGTTTATTATAATGTCCCAGGCCTCCTCACACGATGTTATGTGTGCGAAGTTATTCCAGTTGAAACTATTCGCTAGTGCTCTTTCAAATTGTGTGATATTGAGGTTTTTTAGTGATCTACCTTTTTTTATTATTGATTTTGGTTTATTTGAGGATTCCTTCCTTACAATATATGTAAGTTCGTGGTCACTCAAAGCCACATTTTTTTACTCCTGCCTCCAATACAATATCCGAGTTGGAATAAATGTGATCGATTAAGGTACGAGTTAGAATCTGATTTTCATTCAAGTGGTATCTGGTTGGAACCTTTATGTATTGAGATAAGTTCATACTTGATTCAAATTCTTTTAAGTCTTTTTCCTATTCTTATTTTTTATATCTAGTAGGTTTATGTTGAAATCACCCAGCAAGAAGACTTCATTCTTCTTGTTGGTGGATATTTCTTCTATTCTGGCATTTAGATATTGCATAAATAACTCTTGGTCAGCTTTAGGTGGTCTGTACATACATCCTATGAATATGGGTTTGGAGAAATTAAGATTGACTCTGATCCATATGCACTCACAGTTTTTTGTGCTTGTATTCATTTGTGGCTGATTTGTATAACTTATATTAGAATCTATGTAAAAGGCTACTCCTCCTCCTTTCTTTGGTTCAGGGCTATCTGTGTCATTCCAGTTTCTATCTACTCTCTCTAAGCTATAATTAGGCAGCTCGATTTCGAGGTTGCTTATTTTGTTGTGAAGCCACGATTCCGATATGCCTATTATTTTTGGAGCTAATTCGAGTAACTCAGTTTTAAGTAAATCATCAATTTCCCTAAAATACTTTGTGTGTTTAGATGCACTATTGTGAGTCCCTTTTTACTAATCATTTTGTTCTATGTGGGTATATATTCTATATTGTGCCCTTCTAATGCAGATATCTGCTGAGGGCCTCTTTTCCTCCTTGAAGAGGAAGAAAAGGGTGGCGGTCCCTATTTCTCCAAGGAGGTTCTATGGGCTATTCTCTCGGGCTGAAGATTGGATACTAGGGTCACGTGAGGGGGGCAAAGATCCGCTACCCCGAAGAAAACACAGCAGAGAAAGAAAAAAGTCGCGAGAAAAATAATTTAAATTTAAATTCCTCAAGATTTGCCACAGGATTTCTTATTGATAATTGTGTTTCTTGAGTATTTTAATAGAACAAAAGGCTTACTTAGCCAAACAACAGAACATAGAAGGCATATATAGAGAAATCTCATTGACCTCAAGTTTTGCCACATAATTTTAGTAGAGAGGGGAGTTATCGCTGTATATCGATCTAGGTCGTTCGGTAAATGATGATTCAGGTGCAAGATGTAATAAAGTTGTTGTTTCTTATTGATTTTATTTAGACACAAGCTTTCGGGCTAGTTTGCCCTTCTTCAGGTGAGATGGTTGCACATAATTTTAGGCCAAAAAATATGTGTTACTTGAGTATCGGTCTATTTAAGTAGATGCCAGTACAAGGGTGCGGTTTATGAAAAAAATACAGTGGTGTAGAATGAAAAAAAAAAGAAAAATGAAAATAGTAATGATCATGATCAAAGAGATCTATCAAAAGAAAGTGTATTATGTTCATCAGCTTGCCACGCTTTGCATGTTGCTGAGTATGTACATTATTTACAGTATTCACCTCAAGCTTTGCCACATGATTTATAAGAGCTGTGTTGCTTGCCTATTTGGGAGGATATTTTGTAAAAAATATGTTTTGTCTGGGTTTGCCACGCCGCAGCATGTTACCACAGATCAAAAGTTTGTTTAAGTATTTTTTTACTTTTAGATAAGAAAGATATTTAAAGTTGATATAGTCACGGTTCTAATTGCATATTTCATGGATGTTCCTATAGAAGGTTGTATAGGTGAGGGATGCGAACTTGGTGATCGCATCTTGGCTAAAATGTAGCCCATCTCTGGTTTTGCCTAGGTATCTATGAGACGTACAATTTTTCCTTTTCTTATGAACAATTCCTTCTATATGCGGGGCAATAAATTTAGCTTTACAGATTTTCTTCTTCGTCTCACAGTAGAAGGATGCCTTTCAGTTTCTTTTCCTAATTGTGTTATTTATTGTTGTTAGGGCGCTGTGTAGTATATCTTGTCCTTCCTCATCATTTTGTCTTCCTTTTGTCTATCGGTTTATGGAGATTCCTGGTATCTCCATTATGATGACTCCAAGCGCTACTGCTTGCATTCTCCTGATTAGGAGGTCAATCTCGCTTGTTATGTGAGTTACATACTCCTCCTCACGATCAAATCTAGGCAGAACTGAGTTTCTTCCCTTTTTCACAGTAAATTCATTTATGCCACATAGGATGTAGCATAAATCGAATTGTCTAAACTCATAGTTGATCGTTGCCTCATCTCCAATTTTTGCAAATCTGGCTCCGGGGATACATAGATATGTCATATCCAGATCCTTGAAGTTTTGCTCCTGAATTAGGGAATTTAGCGGTAATTCCCATCCTCTCAAGCGGGAGTCTCCTATTAGGAGTATCTTGAACGGAGGCATTTCAGGAGTGTTGCAACTGATAGATCTATAGCATAGAGTATAGATTTGGTGAGATGAAAAGGTGAGGAGAAAAAGAATATAGAATCGGCTATTTTATCAAACTACTCAGGCTTTCAAGTCCTTTCTTATGTCTGCAAGAATCTGTCCACAGATATTTCTGTTATTGGTAACTTTGTCATGGGTTAGGGTTAGCGCATCCGATAGGTAATGGCCACATCCATACACTGGGTCGTACGTCGCTTCAGAGAAATATGAGTTTTCGTCTAGTCTGAGAAGAAACTGTTTCAATTCATCTGATCCCTCGAACTTTCTTTTCATGCAGTCTTTCAAGACGTCCCTCGATATAGTTGCCCACTCCGCATTTTCCGTAATCTGCTTGGCAATGCGCTTGACTGAGTATGGATTTGAAATCGACTTGATTTTCTCCACCAAAGGCTTATTAGCTTTACAGGTCAGAGCTTTCCGGTACTGGTATAAATGCTCGACCGATTTTGCATTGTATCCCTCATATTCAATGTTGCAGGAATATAAGTTGGATAGCGGGCTCATGTGGCCTTGAAAGGCCACACCATCTGGGGTGTCAATTGTCGAGGCATTTGTTTTTGTTATGCCATATGGTAGTCGATTGAATTCTTCTCTGGTGTACGTTTCCCCGTCTATTATTACTGAGTTGCCCTTTGGTCTTGCATCCACATTATGTACAATTCTTGCGACGTTTGCAATTGCCCTGGCCTCATTTAGCAGCATTTCTTCGTCCTCTGTGACATCGCTGCTTATTTTGATATTTTCGAACACATCTTTGTATTTGTTGTTATTTAGACCTTTGAAGATGTTGATTTTGATTTTGGACGAGGGGAGTGTTACTTTCACTGGTCTGGGATAGCGCGCATTTTCCCTTACTTTGCCAAGCCTTTCTGGGTGAATAAAGTTTACTTGTAGATCCATGGCATTAAACAATACATTTAATTCATCTGCAAGTATTTCATCATTCTTCTCCTCTAGACCTTTGATAATAATGCGTAGGTCCCTGGGCTTTTCAACTGGAATTTGTTGCGCATTTGTCTGATCGGTCTGTCTTATGTCATGGGGGACTTGGGGGATTACCCGACCTGGATTTGGTGCTATAGCGTTTGGGGCTAGCCTATTGAGATTTAGAATGTCTATTCTGGATTCGTTTTCCTTTATTTTCTGTGAACAAATGTCCATTTTGCTTTGCAACTGTTCTAGCTCTGAGTTTACTTGTTTATGTTTAATGCTAACGTTAGCGTCTAGTGATGCAATACGATCTTGATTAGAAATGGCCAAGTTCTGAACTTGCGTTGCTGATCCTCTCATAAGAGCAAAACCACTGAGTACTTCACCCAGTTTATCTTCTCTGGCTCGAAACCTAACCATAAAATCGCTTTGCATGAATTGATCGAAAAAATTAGCTTGCAATTGATTTGATTGTATATGGGAACTTAGCTGCTGTCCATCTGTCTGTGCGTAGCCTTGGTTGAACGCTTGAACTGGAATCGCCACTTGTTGCGATGAATGCGCTTGTTGCGTTGAATGCGCCATGCTATTCCCTGAATTATTTCCCTGTGATATTCCCTGATTTTGGTATACATTTGGGATCCATTATGGGTTAAGTTCTGGTTTTGTCCATGATTTGTCGGCACACAGTAATCCATTGTTTGAAGCGTTTGGTTACCTGCCTCACTTCTAGGTTGGGTCACTTGTTGGGTTGATTGATTTCCAACTGAATGTAGAGGCATAATTCCTACGTTTGGGTATGGGATGGTATTTTGTGAACCAGTTGGAGCTGTGTTTGGATTGTGATTTAGGCTAGATGAGTTGCGATAGTCCATGGGAGAGAGAGTTTGTCTCCTTTCCAAGTCTGGACGAAGTGCCATTTCGTGTGTACCTATGCTAGCATCCTTAGCAACGAGTGTATGTCCCTGTGGTCGCTGCCCGATTGTCCGATTGAGTGAGACCCGGTCACTTTCCGAGAAAAGATTAATGTTTTCCAGGTTTCTCGATGATCTTGATGACCTACGGTTTTCACAGAATGTATCCATATATGTTCACGTAACTTATTGTCTAAGTTTCTATGTCCCAGCTTGTTCGTAAATGAGCGATCTCTGGGAGCGGATCTCTGGGAGCGGATCTTTCGCGTGATCTACCTAGTGGCCGCCATTACATCCTGATATTGATTTCAGCTGAGGGAAAATTCATGTTATTAATACAGACAGGTGGATCATTTATATAAATTAGAAACACAATCGGCCCTACATGGCTGCTTTGTGGTACACCTTTGTTGATGGTACTTGGGGTGGAAATAAAATCATTTAACACTGTCCTTTGGGTTCTGTCCAACAAATAGTTCATAATTATATTTGTTAACTTAGGGTTGAATTTATAGTTTGTAATACAATATTTCATGGTTAATACAATTAAAAGCTTTAGAGATGCCATTATAATTAGCAATGCTCATCTTTCCTGAGTTAATACCTCTTAGGATTGGAGTGTAAAAATCAAAGAGACTAATATCTGTTGATCGATTCGATCTGAAACCCCCTTGGTGAGCATTATACATGTTGTTTCTCTCCATGTGAGAAGTAATAGTCGTGCAACTTAGCCATTTTTCCTTCTGACAGGGACAGATTCATTGAGATTGTGTCGATGATGATGCCGAGATATTGTATTTGGGTTGAGGGGGCTTCGACAACACGATCGTATATCATCTTTAACTAAGATGGCCGAATGATTGTTAGTTGATCTATACATTACATTTATCCAATCAATAAGATGCAATAATATAAATTTGAAAGACTCAATTACTCTAGGACGTATTAACTATGGCAAATACAAAATCAAGGACAAAAGAACTATGCCAGAACGTCTCTGCATCCTACCTTTTTGAAGTGGACTGACTCTTTATTCTTAGTGATATAACAATGTACCTGTAACTCTATTTCCTTTCATATAATTTCCGAAGGGAACCCGGGAAGAGCTCAGAGTCGCAAGGCACTGAGAAGGAGTTTTCCTCTTCGATATGACACAGCAGAAATGTACATGTTTTATTGAATAAAAGTTTTTATATGTACATTTCTTCCACGATATGCAAAAACCCAAAGATCCGAGCAGGTTCACCAATACAGTTTGAATCTCGAGGCACTCCTCGAACGTACGGCCAATAACAATGTCATCCAGATATGCATTTACTCTAGGATAACCATGTCTGGCCATGGCACAAACTACAAACCGGCTAATCTCTGTGAAAATGAAAGGCGCGCATTTAAAGCCAAAACACAATCTTGTGTCCCAATAGGCTTGTTCTGAAGAGTCCTGAGGAAACTTCCATTTTATACCCATCAAAGGCCAACAAGAAGGATCGGTAGTGACAGTTCTATAGGCTGCAGCTAAGTGAGTGAGTGAGTGAGATTGGTGGCTTTACGCCCTGCAGCTAAGTCGACAGTAGACATGAAATCACCTTCTTCCAACATTTCCACTACATGCTCTAGGCCCATGAAGGAAAACTTTTCACAAGTCCAATCTTGAAAATTATTTACCGATTCCTCCAGGGGACGATGGCAGTCTGTGATAGGTCTAAATGAGGAAGGACTCTTTGGCACCACACCAATAGCATGTGTGCATTTTGAAGAGGATCTAGCCTTTATGTATTTTCCTTCATCCAGTTCCTCTGAGAATAACTCATATGCATCTGATTTCAAGGCGGAGCTGTAGTTATCACATTCATACGGCTGCACAACATCAACATCATCAACGACCACGAAACCATTAGTAACACCGTGTGTCAGAAAATGTTTCAGTTTAACATCATCTTCATAAGCCAACTCGGAGAGCCACTTCCCAACTTTTAATTGAGAATGACAACCACCGATATAGTGGAAATCATTGATCCTACAAGTCCAGACAGAAGACAGTATACAGGTTGTTTCTCTCCATGTGAGAAGTAATAGTCGTAAAAACATTTTTCTAATAATTTTGACATCAGAGGAACCAAGGCAATGGGCCTAAGGTTATTGAAATGTTGTAGGTTTCCTGATTTAGGTATTGGTTTAACCAGGTATTCCTTACATTCAGTTGGGATTAAGCTGACAGCAATGCATTTCTTAAAAAGCGGAAGTAATTTACTTCGGTAAGCGAATCAGAAACTTTTTCAGAACTTTTGCATTACTCCACGAGAAACCACTGCTCTTATTAATATCAATATCTTCAATATATTTAATAGTCAACTCTTGTTTTATAAGAATGGCGACATGGCCGTGGTGAGAGCGATAAGACGCAACTCAAATCCGCCAAAAACCTGGCAACGGTATTGACAGAAGATGGAATTGCCTGGAGTTTGTGGTAATTGCAAAACTGGAAGTAACATAGCCACTGAGAATTCCTCGTTTTCAAGGTATTAGGGGCACAGGCCGCCCTGAGAATGGCAGTAACTCTATCATCCAGGGTCCCAAGCGACACCATGTTCCTCCAGGTGGTCACTGCAACAACATAAATCATAAGGGTGAATCACTTGATATGTATACACACATTATACGGGACAATAAATCAGGCAAGATATTGTCAACCCCTTTAATATGCCTGGCAGTCAAGTGGGAGTTGCAGATGGCGCTGCACCAGAAGATATCTCTAAGCATAGACATACATAGGTCACCTTTATTGGAACCTTTATGGACCATCGCCATTTTTTTTTTAAAGAAATTTTATTGAGCTGGTTTCAATGTTTTACATAGATAATCTCACAGACTCAATGGAAAAAAATGTTAACTTTCAATGATACAGTATAATTTTGTAATAGTTTAAATTTTAACATTTATATAGCAGCTTGAACCGACGTAAATTACATAGAGTGGTCGGGTTTGGATACATTTTGGAGTTATGTGCTCCTGAATCAGAGTATGTACAGTACAGTATTTTTGTTTTTTTGTTTTTTTTTTCCATTAGGCACCTCACGTCAGTGCAAGATTATCAGACAGTATCTTTGTACAGTATACGATTAATAAAAGCAACAAGGTTACAGAGATCTTGACAATTTAGCATTGATTTTTGTGTCGGGGTACATTGGCTTTCTTATCTCGACCTGGTTTTTCTAAGACCAGTTATCATTCTTCCTCAGATACAACTTTAAACTCACCCAGTTACCATTTCTAAGTCTAGAGTCATTCCAGATGAGAGGTCCCTGGTAGTGTGGCCTTTTCTTAAATTTTTCATTCGTTGGTTTTTTTAGTTTCAAAACATAACCAGCCTGAAGTCTGGTTTCTTTAACAGTCTCCCTTTTGTCCACCAGGTGTTCCCTCATACTTGACATTATTCTCAGCAATGATATTGTGCTGCGTTTATCAAGTCTCTCTATATTACAAATTGAGCTGAGCTCTTCCGTACTACGAACATCGTGAGGGTAGATCATTCGAACTGCCCTGTTCAAGATACGTTGCATTTTTGCTTTTGTCTTTCCGTGGGCCATTCCCAGCAAAAATAGACCGTACTGGAGGAGGGATAGTACGTGTGTTTTCACTATTATTTTCGACATGCTTGTTGTAAGGTATTTCCTGATTCTAAACAGCTGAATCAGCTTGAACATAGCAGAGTTTTTGATTCTAGTAAAGTGATCATCAAAAGTTAGGTGTTCGTCAACTCTATAACCAAGATAGTTTACTGTTTTTTTACCTGGAATTTGTTGGCCATTGATAGTGATCTTTAGCATATTCGATTTTTTTATCCTTTTTAGTCTGCTTTTTGTACCAATAAATTGCGTTAAGCACTTTTTTGCGTTGAGCTTAAGCAGATTGTCACACATCCAACTGTTTACCTTACAAGCAGCTACCTGAGTGTATTCGGCACATTTGTTGTGGTCATTGCCAGTTACACTAATCGCCGTGTCATCAGCATACAAGGTAATACATACAGGGTAATCAGGGTTAGGATTTACAGTCAGGCAGTTTGGCAGATCGTTAATAAATATCAGAAACAAAATTGGACCTAGATGGCTTCCCTGAGGAACGCCCCTATTAATCAGTATCGACGAAGAGGTTATGTTGTTAATAGTTGTTTTTTGTCTCCGGTTAGATAAATAATTCATAATCATTCTCCTTAAAAAGGGATTGATTTTGAAATATTCCAGCCATAACTTGGGAATTATCAGTGAAACACACAACGTGTAAGTTAGCCCATAAGTGCCCATATATCTTGGTAGCTAACCACCCGGGAATCAAGTCGAGTACACTGATGTGATGGGAGGAGTCTGGACCAGGGTCAGGTAGGAAGACGTTTGACCAGTGGGAATGAGAACCCACCAAATCAGGGAAACCTTGAGGCTTGAGGGTAACACCTAAATAACCAGCTTGCCAATCGCTTTGGCACACAATACCATAACTTTGAGAGCTGGAAACAGTGTAAAATGATGGGCCAAGCCCATAGTTATAGCTGATCATTAGTTGACTACCATTAAAGTGCGATGAGTACTCTCTCCACCAAGCCACATCATTGATGAAACCTTCAGTCAACTTAATTTGGGTATTGGAATCAGGGTCTAAGCCACACAGAAGATTTAGGATGCGGCGTGTGAATGTACGGCCACCTCTGACCACTTTCCCAGCATGGCCCAGAATACCACACAACCTCTGGTGTTTCCTGGTGGCTCTTTTCTTGTCATTGAAGAACTCTAGTTCCTTGAAAAACTTCGCCAGCTTGTCCTTAGGCAGAGACACAGACATAGTTGTGGAGTTCAATATCACTCCCAAATACTTAGTGATGGTGCTTGGGGGGGGGGAACACTTATCCCAGGCAATGTAGAAGCCTAAAGACCTGAGAATGGAGATCAAGACTAGTTGTGCTTCGTGGCGTTTATCAAGAGAGTCACCAAAAATAATATAATCATCTAAGTGCTATTTAACATATGTTCAGGACCTGAAAACAGTGACAACACCCAGGTATACATATCATATACAGAAGCAATGGTTCGATCCTATCATAGAAACCTTACAAACTGATTTGGTAACCTTTTACAAAATATCAACACAATAACCATATCGACAAGCACATGAAGATGGATACCATAAAAGATATGTGAGAAAAACGGACATACCCTGGTCTAAGTAGTAAGGTGATATTCAGTATAGATCGTCAAATATTGATTTTGAATTTTAGCCCTGTAAATTTTGGTCAGTAAGAGGATTATTCTAGTTCATCGAACTGGGTGTGGTCTCTGCTGCTACTGTTTCTCGGTGCCAAGCTAATACTAAAACCTTTGTGTAGTCTGTTGCTCTTGTTCAATGTCCCTGAATTAGATGATTTGCGTGGCTTAGTGTTAACCCCACTGAGTATTGTCGAGAAAGTTCATGCCTTTAGTCAGTCATTGTTCTTCATGTATATCTGTTTTAGAAGTGATGTTTGTGTCTCTATTTGAGGGTTCACGCATGCTATCTTCTAAGGAATCCGGATTAGCCAGTGCCACGAATCTGTTTGTCTGAATGTCAGGAACGGTAGGAGGTGTCTTCCTGGGACTTGTACGACAAGGTACGGTGAATCCATCTTTATCTGGGGTAGAGGACTTTTCGGGTTTGGGGAATCTTTTGAACAGTTGGTGGGGACCTGGTATTAGACTTTTTATTAGAGATTGTAGCCCTGACCTCCTGTAATAATTTTCCCAAATTGTTCTTTCCACACAAGTTACCATTCATCAATCTTTTATCACCTGTGGCTTTGATGAGTTCATTAGTCCCTGTTGCAATTAGTTTGTCAGCTAATTTTTGATTCTGCTCGAATTTGCAGTAGAGAAGCTCTCTCATGATTTTTGTGTCTATTTTGCGCCATTCTTGATTTCCCCAGTTTGTCACCCATAGCCTTAATTTCTGTAGGTTCCCTTGTATGTAGTATGCATTTTGCCATTTCTTCATTTTTACATACCTTGGCCTTGTGATACTGAAAGGCTTGTTCAACAGAAATAAAGAGTTCATCTTCATAATCAAGGTGGGCTGGAGCGAAGTTGCTCAGGAAAGCATATTTACTCTGAAATGCTAGGCCTCTCTTTACTTTGATAATTCTTAACGCTTCAGGTTGGTATTTTTTAGGGAGTCATTTCAGTTGATTCACATTGTAGGTTTCTCCCTCAATAATTACCCTGTCGCCTTTGCCTTTCGTGTTATTTTTGTCTGCTCCTATTTCTTTAGCATTTTTTGCGAGAATTCTCATAAGATTTCTTTGTCTACCTTCCTTGGTAACAAATTCATGCATTTGGTAGTATTCAACATTGGGCCATACATTAATGTCGAAACGTGGGTCGTCAAAGGGGTCTCTGATGCTCAATATTTAGTCTCTTGTACTTTTCCTCAGGAATCGGATAACCTCATCAGAAGCTGTCGATGGTAGACCGAGGAAAAAAAGAACATCTTTACTTGTTGAAGTTGGAGAAATTGAATCATGGCCGCCATCTTGGCATCAATTTGACCCCGGTGTAGAGGAGAGTTTGCCACTTCCGCTGCCACTTCCGGTCACAACATCCCGCGAGGCGTGTTCACGTAGCCATTTCAATTGGATATCACATGTTTTGGAACAATGGGAGCCACTGCAAAGTCCACATATACCATGGCGGTACCTGCAGTTATAACAATCCCTCCCATCATTTCACTTCCAAAATGCATCACAAACCCAGTTGTTACAAAAGTCATAATGTGGAGACAGTGGTTTGGAACTCTCCTTCAAAAACGTGATTATCACAATTCAACCATCCCACCTGATGGTACATGCCAGTTTAAGTCACTAGGATGAAAATGAAATGAATAAGTCCTTGTGCAAGCCTTGTATTCGGTGGTTTTAGCGGAGCGCTGTTGACGCGTCCATCCTCTCTGAAACACCAACTACTAAGAATTTAATATGTATTCTAAGGCATTATTATATAAAATAATTGCCTAACCCTATACACCACCGGAAAGAAAAATATCTAAGCTTGCATTTAGTGAGAATCGTATTAATATATAACTATTCTCGTTATAGATATTATTATACTATAGGGAGCTGTGAAAGAAGAACGTCTGGTCAAAGCAAGGACTTGGTTGTAAGTGTGTTTATTAAGGAATACTGTGTTGTCGCGGTAGTTACTCACATGACAGGGCACGCAGGCCAGTCACACACTGTGTGGGCGGGATACTATACACATAGGGTACACTCTACACATAGGGTACATACTCTTGACAAAATAATAAAAGCATTAAATAATATGTGAGATTCATAGCAATATCGATCATGACAGACCAATGCAAACTAGGTTTTAGACCAAAGTACAACATTGTGTTGTAGCCAGCATATCGGGGGGAAATAATGCTCCCGGGAAGTAATAGAAAATGCTATTTCTACTTAAATACATTGCCAATATGTTTAAATTCCCATATATTTAATTTCATCAACAAGTGGTATTTGAATAAAGAATATATAAAGTAAACACTATTATATATTGATGCTGATGCCGGCGACAACACAATAATGTAGGTCTACTTTGGCCTGGCCGCGTTTTCAGATTTGCACGTTAGTAATGCATCCTTGACAACGCTTTTTGCCGGGTGGAGTGGATATGGGGGAAACCATCCTTTCCTTGGTCCACACCAACATTTCTTGTTAATTCCATGAAGATGTTTATAGTATGGTCCAAGATGTTGCTGCCAAACGCCATAGTTCAAAGGTTATCCCATCTTCATTCCAAACTATTTGTGTTTGGTTGCACATAGCACTGTCATCCATGACTGGTGTGTCCAGTGATCAGAGAGTGTAGGGTGACGGATTGATGAAGACCCACAGCCAATCTCAATGCCAGATACCAATGAACATAGTGTTGATTCACTCGGAGTGCACCACAACTAGATCTCTTGTGGGTTAATCCAGATCTTGCACTTGATTAGTTCTCTCAACAACATTAACTAGATTTTTCTTGCTGGCAGTTCAAACGACTTCAAAACCAATTTTTCCATGCGTTCTCTTCACTGCCAGCGGTTTTTCTGAGGCTCAGTCAAATTTGCCGCTACTAGGCGGCGAGATCACATGATATGGCATACAAAATCAGTCACATGACTTGAGCTTCCGGTCGTACGACGATCCATACACACTCGCTGATTTATATCCATATTCTTCTCATAATATCTCACCTCTCTCTCCCGTCTCTCTCTACCCCGTCTCTCTCTCCCTTCTTCTCTATCTTTATTTCCTGGGTATGACCATAAACTGCCTCCCTCTCAGCTCTCCCGCCCTTCATATAACCATATTAAATGTGTTGATAAGGGCGTAAAGCAACCAAACTCACTCACTCACTTCTCCTTTAAGGTTGGGTTGTCCACATCTACTGCCTCCTCTTACTCTTTCATTTCCATCCTCTGAAATAAGAAATAATTGAAAAACTATTAACCAATAGTAAAGATACCCAACTCCTAAAATCCAGTGTCCTTTCAGAAATGCAATTTCCCCCCACCCCCACACCCCCACACCCCCACGCGCACACACACACTCAGTCTCAGGTTAACGCCCAAATATGCATTTCTGTAGAAAGTAGTTACCATTTCTGTCATCCATGTATGTGGCGAACATGTGAAGCACCATTAAGTTTCTTTTCATGAGCCTTTCTGTTGCCTCTTGTCGGAACTTGGTCATGCCCTCCTGGAGTTGCCCATTCTCTGTCAATCATTCTGTTATATTTTGAGAACTCTTAACAAAGTCTCCAATCACATCTGAAGAAAGGCAATCAGCCAACAGTTAAACAAACATTTACCATTCAATAATTCGACACCTGTCAAGACAATATGAAGTATAAAGTTGTAGCCTAATAGTAATCAATTAATTTCTTTAAGGTCAACCATAAGTTAATATTGTCACTAATCAACATTATTTACAATAGGATATTATTGAAGTATATAATGCGGATATTTATTTACAAAATAATGGATTTTGTACCAGCTAGTTTGGCCATGTTGCTGTCTATTGATGTCGCTTGATCAACAACAAGACATTTCAACTGCACATTTTCGCCCATAGAACTGCCATCTTTTTCTTTTTGGGTTGCAGGAGGGGTTTCCTTTTGGTGCATTTTTGCCTAATTGGCTCAATGGGAAAAGAAATTTTTTGCCAAATAAACTTTTGTGGGGCCCTTCATGGGCTAAAACATCAGTGGAAGAAAATCAGTCTTGGAGAATAGAATATAAGCCATATTTGAGGATATTAAAATAGTTTTTAGGGCAGTGGGTTGGGTACACATTGTGTGAACCAAGTTGTGTGGGCTGATACAATGGTGACCGTGTCCGGTATGCAGGGTCACTTGGGTTGCCCAGTGGACTGCAGGTGGCTTTAGTGTTCCTAGTCTTACTGTAGGTGGCGTGTCTCTTTCACAAATTATCAGCAATCAAATTGACTATAATTTCGGCGGGGGGAGGTGGGGGGGGGGGCGTCGCATATGTATACTGTCCTCTGAAGAATCAATTGATACATGCTCGTCCTGAATATCAGGGAGGTCATCTTGATTGAGAGACTTCCTCTTTGTTGTTTTCCGTTTGTTGGGTGCAGTGGACTATTTTCCACCATCTGACACTTGGTAGTTAGGTTCGCCTGATAGTCTGTAATATAAACACATGCAATGTAAAATTATTTTGACTGTACAAATTCAAATTGTTGATTTTCAGCTAGAAAAGAATTACCACACTCTGTATTAAAAATACTCGCAATGTTTATATATATAAATGGTCTACAGACATTAGGGCCCAACGATGCCAGGATCCACTTTTGGTTATTTTCAGACGATATGAAAGTGAGGCAAGTCAATGTAACTAAAAGCCGGCCAGTCCAGTGTCCGGTATAAATAGATCTGTTAATCAGTCGCTCAACGAGGCATTTTGGCTGACTACAAGCCCCTTTGCATTGTGAGTGAGTGAGTGAGTGCTTATACTGGAATGTCACTATGGGTGACTTGTGCGCTGCAGTCTGGGTGCTGGTAGGGTTAGTTCGTTTGCAGATTTTTGACGAGGGCTGACACTTACTTGGGCGACTTTGCCGTCACATATTTTTTTATAACATTCTGACTTCTTCATTTATACCCACATTATCATTATCATTTAATCAAAAGAATAATTGCCCAAAAGCTCCATTTTTTCCCCTGACGATTTGACTCAACTTTGTCTTCCTCCTCCCTGCTGAGTGTCATTCCCCTCCACCAGAAACCTTCCTCTCTACCTCTATTTCCTGGGTATGGACATTAACTGCCTCCCTCTCAGCTCTCCCGCCCTGATATAACCTTCAATGTGTTGATAAGGGCGTAAAGCAACCAATCCCACTCACTCTCAGCTCTCCTACCCTTGATATAACCATCAGAAATGTGTTGACAAGGGCGTAAAGCAACCACTCACTCACTCCACCAGGAACCCCGGTAATATTCAAAATATCCCTTTTATAACAATATGATAATGATGAGAATAACAAGTCATTTGTAAAATTAAAAGGTAAACAGTCAAGCTAAACTTTCTATCCTATTAATGATTTAAGTAAGTGAAACTCTCGGAAAATACCAACCACAGTATTTTTGTTTGGAAAAGATTTCTAACACTATATGTTTTTACCGAAAACTCAAAATTATGTAACTTCTGAGCTACTAGGGCTACACAGATGTCTTACATTTTGTATCTATTATATAGGGGGCTTTACTCTACACATTCCCGCAAAAATAAATTATGTTACAGTTAGTGGTGGGTTCGGCCAAATAAATGCATAGATTGCCTGGACTATCCAAGCACTAGAGTGGTTTGGCACCAGTGTCTCTAGTTCCCGCCGCTCGGTCAGCTTATTGAACACAAGGCCTTTCCTCTATGTCGAGGTACAGTTGCCACAATTGTGTATCATGTATTGTGGCAATACTAGCACTCAGCAGGAACCTGACAGGAGATGGGTCTCCATTAAGGAAATGCTCCCACCCACCCGACACACTCCCATTTTTGTTATATTTTTGTTATTACTGAAGGCCGTACATGGTTTAAACTGTCAGATTATAAAAAAAGCATGTTCACATGGCGAATGTTTTGTTGTATTGCCATAAATTCTAAACACCATTCTATTTCATATGACCTCTTCAGATTATACATATCATGAAGCTCTACCTTTATGTCCACACCAAATCTTGAATACTTTTATTCTTACATCACTCTCAATTTAATTATGTTATAGGCTGTCTCACATTTTAATTGCCTAGTCCTTACAAGGACTTTACATATAAAAGTCCTTGTAAAATAAAATAAAAATAAAACTTATTTTGGCCAGTGGGAGGATAGTGACGGGTGTTACAGTTCTTACACTGGCGTTGACGAACCATTTCCAAGCAGTAAGTATCCTAACTAATGCGGTAAGTTCACAAGAAAAAAATTCACAGGTGTTTTTCTCTTGAGTGCAGAAGGTAGAATGAGGTCGAGTGCCCCTGCTGCAGGGTTCACCCGGCTACCTGAACAAGGTAAGGTGTGTGTGGAAAGAGGTGAGAAACATAAGCCCCTTCGGCCCTCAGCTATAATCTCCTATTCCTTATAGGAGGATAATAAAAACGGGAAACGATTAAAAACTACCTCTTACATCAATATCCTGTCTCATCCTCATTCTGATCCGGACATGTTTTGAGAGCCGGAAATGTCACCTGATTAGTGTCAAAATGAAATATAATTGCTAAATGTTTAAAACTTTAAAATTATAAGGTATGAAAAGAAAGAACTAAGAATTTCCATTGATTATGTAAAATGTTTTCCCTTGAGACTGTGAGATTATCTATGTACCAGCATTGAAATTAGCTCAATAAAATTTATTTAAAAAAAAAATAAAAATTAAAAAAAAATTCTGGTGTTGCTGGTTTCTCTCTCTTTTTCTAGTCTGAATTATTATAGAGATACATAGTGGTAGATGATCTGATTTAAAGTAAAGTAGCGTTATTGTCATAGGATACACTATGCCACTATTTCGAAGTGTTGGTGTTCCAAAACTCTATATTGAGTGATTGTGGTTTGGTGTCATTTTACTATATGTAATGAGGAAGGTTCAGGGATAATTCAACTAACCACAAACTCCAAGATGGTTAGGTAGATGATCGAAGTTGCTGGATAGGAATGAACTGTGCCACTGTTTCGAAGTGTTAGTTTTCCAGTTGTATTTGAACAGTAAAACAGCGTAAGAAAAGTCAAGTACAGATAAAAAATAAGGCATGTTTATCAATGGAAACGAATAGGGGTAGGGATACACTATGCCACTGTTTCAAGTGTTAGCGCTCCCAAGTACCATGCCAGAGAGTTATGTGTAAAAGTTCCTATAGTATACATCAATACAAATAAAATAAAAGCATCAGGGGTAGTATTCGTATTACTGTGTTTATACATGACATTCTTATGTGATCTATTCTGTATAAATAAGGATAGGTGTAGTGGGTATTGTATTGCAGGTAAGGTAGAAGGTAGAGGGTAATATGCTTTTGGTTTTGAAAAAAACAATTTAGAGTAGTGATTTGAGCCAGATTCTTTGGTTGGTTTTAAATGCTTCCATCGTACCAATTCCTCTTTGCCTTGGTGAGAGCTCATTCCAGGCCTGAGCACATTTGATCTGTATGGTTTTTTGGCCATATTTGCTATTGTACCTAGGGGTTTTGAGGGTAATACCCTCATTGCCTCTGGTGGGTCTGGTGGGGTTATGTGTTAGTAGTGGTATTCTTGCTCTTTTGAATGCTAGAGTGCATAAGTGTGTTATTCTCATATTTTTTATTAATGAGGTGTTGGTTAAAGTGTGGATTAGACTGGTGGAGGTGTCGGCAGGCATATTCAAGGCAATTTTAAGGGATTTATTTTGCAGTCTCTGTAGCTTTTGGGTGAGTTGTGTGTTTGAGTCATGAAGAATGACATCGCAGTAATCAAAGTAGGGGAGGATCTTGGTTTTGTATATTTTCAGTGCTGTTTGAGAGTCTATATATTTCCTGAGTTTGTGCAGTTGGTGTGTTTTATGGGCTATTGTCTTGATTGAGTGGTTGGTGTGTGGTTTAAAGCTCATCTTATCATCGATTACAAATCCTAGATTTTTATAAGTGGGCACTAGCTTAGATTTTTGGCCTTGGTAGAGTATTTGTTTTGATTTGCTAATTTTCCTTTTTTGATTTGATCTTGATATGAACATGATATTGGATTTTGATGTATTGACTAGAAAGAGATTGTTAGTACACCAGGAGTTTAGCGAGTCAATTGATTTTTGTAGATCTGAGTAGAGAGTGTCAATGTTATTTCCATGTGTATAAATTAGGGTGTCATCTGCATACAGTGCTACTGATGTATTGCTGATGCTGCTTGTGATATCATTGATAAATATAATGAACATGAGCGGCCCTATTATAGAGCCTTGAAGGACTCCTGTGGTCATTGGTGCTTCATTAGATATAGAGTTATTGACTATAGTGGATTGCTTACGATTTTGGAGGTATGAATTACACCATGTTAAAAGTCGACCTCTGATCCCTATGTGGTCAAGTTTAGCAGCAAGGATGGAATGATTCACAAACGCTTTGCGAAAGTCAATAAAAGAAATAAGTGTAGTGAATTACCCGGCCGGTTCGTGATCGCAGTTCGAGTAACAACACTAAAACCCAGATCTAATAGTCCTTGCTAGCAGTCTCTCGTTTATTACCAATTATAATCACACAAGTCCAGGGCACTCTAATAACGCAGTATAGAGTTGTGTATATACAACAGCAGCATAACCCTTTAGATAAGAAACAACCCGATTCTACTGGGTGTTTAAATAATTATAAGAACAAGTGCAAACAAATGAGATCAATACTGTAAAATACCATAAACAAGAGCCTCACAGGCACACAGCGCCACCTGTTACATAAATGCAATAATTTCTGGACAAGTCCGGCTATTACCCGGCTGTGTCAGCTGATACCCGGGTCATGTTTGGAACATGCCCGGGCAGCACTGCAGCGAGCGGACCAACCTAACTCACCACAATGCCCCCTATCCTTTTTCTTTTAGGCGGGTCCAACCGACACAGACAAATACATGACTGTTTAAATAAGGTTGCAAAATGAATATCTGCCAACACAATAAAAAACCCATACATGAGTTATGAAAGGTTTACCGGATACACAATACAAGATACACACGCGGTGGAAAACACAAGAATGAAACATACAGCATAAAAAGGTATAAATCACCGAACTTCGTCTGTCTATATCAGAAGAACAGGACGAAGAAAATATATTTACTGTCTTTCAAATGATGTTCCACAGCACAATCCTAGGTATCTGGAACAAGTCCATCTAAAACGATGAAGTAAATCACGCTCCAGTTAATCCTTTGAGTATTGTTTATAATGTCCGGTAAGCACAGTCCAGGTAAGTCCAGGGAAGGCAGGAGAAGAAAGGCATAGCACTGCTAGCAAGGTATCACCACGTTCAGCATCCGTCCGGGTAGTCACATGGAGTAGTCACCCGCTGGGGAATGACGCTCCCACGCCGCCGTCAGGTTCACCAGATATAATCAATTAAACACCAGATATAGCCATTTATCATCCACGACACCTCCTATTTATACATATGAGTTACATTGTTTTAATCTCCTCGTCTTCATCACCAACTGAAAGCATACCTTCACTACTACCTTCACCGAGTAACTTAGCCTCCTCGGCCGGGTATGGATAACCAGTGTCTGATTCGGTCGCACCATCTTGCTCTAACCGCTGAGCGTCCAGCGCCGCCGATCGAGTGGGAGTAGTCTCCACAACCCCTTGCGCGTATGAACTATTTACAAATACCATGTCCGGCCTACCTTGGTGACCAGCAGGCGAACTACTCTGCAACGGGGGTTGGTTGCGAGGAAAACCGGGTGGAATGCTTCCTGAGGCACTCAAACTACCCACACCTGCTCCAATGCCAGCAGCCGAAATACTATCAACCAGGTTACTAAACGCTCCCATACCCGGGTGTTGAGGGGGTCTATATTGCAAGCCCGCCATCATAAAGTTCCGATCGAAAACCCTCGAAGGAGTTGGAGGGGGCCTGGCCATTTGTGCCTCCCGGCTCATACCCATTTGCGACATATATCCATTTGCGAGTGAGAGGCAGAAGGCTGCATCTCATCGACCATATATTCCGGGCTCATATCCAAGGGATTGTAAGCAGTTGACTGCATTAAACTTTCCCTCATCATTGAGCGGAACACACTAGCCATGGCATTCCGGTTCTCTGCAATCACCGAGTTAAGAGTCTGCTGCAGCACATGAGGTACAGTTTTTCACCAGCTGGAGAAGCAGTGACAGAAGGTTCGATTACCCTGTCTGTTCCGACCAATTTGTCAACTCCTGGCTCCACTTTCTTCCTTTTTGGAGCAGGAGATGCCCGTTCGTTCTCCTCCATCGTAGCCAGTTTTTCCTGTAACGACAGGATTTCCTCCCTTGACCGGGCATCAACATCCTTATAGAATTTGAGTTTCGCCTCTAATTCCTTAACCCTTTTCTCCAGAGCTGGGATCCGTTCCGCAGCAACCCTGCACTTTTCCAAATTCTCCAGTGGCCGGCAAGCAAAGTCCACAGCCGACTGGATCCTTTTCATAGCCGTGCATGTAGCCGCCTGGATGTCGGCAAAAACCATTGTCCATAGCCCCGGTCACTCCCTGTAGAGAGCGTTGCACCACACCAGATTCAGGTAATTCCATACTAGGCGAATAATCCACAGTCTCCTGTGAATCATTGCAACCACCTGTATGGTATCCAAATTGCCCATCGCCGAGGTATTGGCAGCATGGACATCCATACGCACATCAGAATGGACCACATTTGAAGCAGGAGCAGCGGGTAATACCACTCCTGTATCCACAGAACCGGGTACAGTGTCCGGGTTAACACCAATCGCCGCAGAGGGGCCGGAACCACCACCTCTAATCACTTTTCCTCTCGGGCCAGCTAAGTCCCAAGCACCAAAGAGAGGGGGAGGGGCAATTGGAGCGTTGGAAATCTTTTTCCCAACCACCTTACTACTCCGCTTTCCAAGTTTGATTCTCTCCATATCCAAAACACCAAGTTTGCTATAACGCTGACAGCCAAAATTAGGAATTTCGTCTGTCAGAACGCTAAAACCAACAGCATACTCCCTAGCTTTTGGTTTACCATCTTTATGAGCAACCATCAAATGCCCCACCATGTCAGAACGCCTGTCCAGACGGACGTTGCATGACATGGCGTGTGCACATGTCAATACTAACACAGCCGGGCAGTGCTCCTTGCACAGGTGCCGAAAGAAGCGCTCCCGGGTGCGGTATCGCTTCACTCCTCCCTTATTCAACTCCGAACCAGTGTAACGGCAATAGGTGAATGGACACCTAAATCCGGGCTGCCACAACGAACACACACCTTCCAGTTTGTTCTTCACCATCCCACTAATGACGGTATCACTGGTCTCTGCACGACCAGACCGGTTTTTCAGGAAATGGAATCTGGCCTCGTATTCCTGCATCATAGGCGCTTTATCCCAATAACCCTGTAGACATTCGTCTTCATCTTCCGACTCTGGGCACTCAGGCACAATCAACTTAGAATCGTTATCCTCAGCCGGATCGATATCTGCCACGTTCCGCTGAGTTAACTTAACCCTTTCCAACAATCCCCGGCGTCTATAGCGGTCAGCGCTCCTGATAGGAAAGTCAGTATCATACTGACGTTTCGGCTGACCTTTCCAGTGTGTGCCCTGATGAGCTCTCCGGATATCTTCCACCGTTTGTAAGGAGTTGATGCTACTACTCCTAGACCTCTTGACCTTAGGGGGGTTAGTAGTTTGTACCAACTTCCTTCCCCGGCTAGTACTAGCTCTGTTTTTCTCTTTCAGTTTGTCAATAATTTCAGGTGTGATCCAAGGATCATTTGATCCTCCTACCTTTCAGTTTTTCGGTTTTAATTCATTTATTCCCGCAAGCATATAGCAGAAATCAAATTGGTTGAATCTATACCTTTTGAATGCTTCATTGGCGATGTCACCAAGCCTTGCACCTGGCAGAGGGAGGCAGGTAAAATTGATGTCGAAGCAATTGTATTGATTCAATAAGGACTGTATTGGTGATTCCCAATTCCTCACTCTTGAGTCTCCAATGAGCAGAATCTTCAGAGGGATCAGCCTAAATCGGGGAGTTCAGAGCGGATTTTGGTCAGTATTCTACCTCCGATATCGGTTTTTGTGTGTGGTGATTTGGTCTTTACTTAGGCCTATGGCGTCTGAGAGGTGAAATCCACACCCGTAGTGGGGCTCCATGGTGGCTTCGTAGAATGTTGCATCATTTGAGTACCCTCTTATAAGGGTCCTTAATTGGTCATTTTGCTCAAACTTCAGTCGTACGCAGTCAAGTAGGGTAATATATGCTACGTCCTCGTTCCAGTTGTCTGAATCAGGTACCTGATTGGCTAAACGTTTAGCCACATAGGGGTTTTTTACAGACTTGATTCTGTCTATCAAGGACTGGTCAGCATTGCACATGATTGCCTTCCTGGCTTGGAACAGCTGTTCCGCAGAATTAGCTGTTATGTCATCGAATGTAATGTCGCACTGATACATATTGGACAATGGACTCATGTGTCCCTGGAATGCTACTCCGTCAGTGGTATCTATGGTCGATGCGTTTTCTCTAGTGATCCCGCTAGGTAATCTATCGAAATCTTCTCTGTCGTAGGTTTCTCCCTCTATTACGACCGAGAATCCTTTAGGCCTTGCATTTAATTTATGCACTGATCTTGCGGCATTAGCGATTGTTCTCGCTTCAGACAAATATACCTGTTCCTCCTCGATTGAGTCCGAGGAGATTCTGATGTTAGATAAAGCAGGGATGTTTTTGCTATTGTTTAAACACCTGAAAATTTCGATTTTAAGTTTGATTGTGGGGAGGGTAACTTTTATTGGACGTGGATATTTGGCATTGGCTGCCGGTCTTGGTTTACCCAACCTTTCAGGATTACTGAAATTGACAGTTAGATTCATTAATTTGAAAAGATCAATGAGTTGCTTGTCTAGGGCAACTCCATCCTTCTCCTCTACACCCCTAATAATAATTCTGAAATCCCTTGGTCTCTCAGTGGGATATGCATTTGTTGTACCTGCATTCTGATTACCTACTGCGTTATAGGTTGGGAAATGGGTGTTAGGCGGGATTAGTCCTGATCCAAGTGGGGGGAACTGCGCATTTAATTTGGCTGAATTGATAGAGTTCATATTGTCATTTACTTTGTTTGAAAGATCGTCTATTTTATTTTGCAAGCTTGTCAGATTTTGGTTGATAGTGGCATCTGCTTTCAAACGTTCATCTGACATATGTTTCATGCTTTCATTTAAAGTTGAAATGTGTGTTTGGTTGGTTACAGCTAAGGTTTGCACCTGGTTGTACGATTTCTGCATGTTAGAAAATCCCAGTATCAACTCATCCATTTTTTTTTCCCTTTTCAAAAACTTGTGCATAAATTCACTAGCCATGAAATTATCATAATGGTATTGACTTATCTGCATAGAGGCTTGTTGATTCTGCTGGTATTGTTGTTGGCAGACTTGCATGGCTGCTGAAGCCGGCACGACAGTCGTCATTCTTCCATTTTGGGGTTGGTTGTTTGGAGGAGGAGGATACTGGTAGTGGGAACCGAATTGTGAAGGATTGATTGGGTATCCGTTGTGTGGAGGACCAAAAGGTTGTAGACTAGGCCCTTGATAGCATGAACTGTCCGATTGTTGGCAACTATCTCCTTTTTGGGATGAAACATCACAGTTATTGATCTGCAACTGAGAGTCCAATGGCGCATTGGTATACATATCGTTGTTGATCGAGCGTACGTCCTTGTCACTGAATAAATTTACCGATCCTAAGTTCCTAGAAGATCGTGATGATCTGGAATTGCTCCTAGACATGTCCATACACTTTACACAAAAGATTATCCTAGATCGGAGGAGTTTGGTTATGTTATTAGTAAATCGCCTGCGAGCTCTGTTGAAGCGTCTCACCTCGCTGCCGCCATCTTGCTATATGATCCCATATCTTTTATATATTAAAATAATTCTATGTAGTGGGTAGGCAATTGCCTGTTTCCCCATATCTAATTTTCCTATCCTAATGTTTCCAAATTCTCCTCACTGACATCCTCAGTCTTGTATTGCAATAGGCATTTGCCTTGTTGCTAATTCGAGATGCACTCATATTGTGATGTTTCTGTGGTAGAATCAGTCAATGTTGTGAGCCCATTCACGCAATAATGTTCCTCCTGGGTGTAATCCATCTATAAGATAACCATAAAAGGTTGTGACTCTGTTTCTTGTACGTCTGTGAACTCTACTCGTGATAGTTGGGAATATAATTCCCTCATACCCGTGCCAGCATAGTAACTGCATATTAATCATGTTGACTATTTGATCTAGGTTTGCTTGCCAGTAATATTTATTTGCATCTCCATTGTAACGAGCTATTTCCACCCCACAAATTCCTGCAAATGAGAATAATATTTCTGGGAATTGATTCTCTGCCTCCAGCCATACATTGCGAATGGTGTTGAGAACTCTATTTGCGGTATATGGGTCAGATTTTCAGAAAGTGTACAATTGGCAGCTCTACACATTTAGTAAATTCTGCTAAATTAGGCTGCAATTTAGTCAATACTTGGTAAATTCGAGTATATTCGGCATTGCATTGATTCTAGCAATCTGTTTGGTTAGGTTGAACTGTATTTTGAACTTTATTTTTGTCTGAAATTTGGGTTATTTGACAGGATTGGTGAAGGCGAATTGTACATTTTCTTAAGATCTGACCCTTATGCAGTTCGAATATCCCTTAGTACAACCTTTCTGTCATCAAACCTTTTTCTCGTAATGTCACAGATTCCACCCATTATGAGTATTATTTTTGGTGATACTTGTTCATTGAGTAGAGTCAGCTTCACCTGTACATATAAGTCAATTATACGTGCACCGGGGAAAACATACACCAATTCATTGGGCATATGTAGAAAACGTTTGTCCTCTTGAGTCAGAGAATATTAAAAAGTCTATCTTATCTGCTCTTTCAGCCATCCTTTTGTCATGATGTGAGCCATCATTCCAATGTATATGGTTGGTAAAACATTCCAACGTATACGGTAAATGGGTGTGCCAGGTCATTGACTAAAGGTGGAGCTTGGATATTGGATGATCTAAAGACTAATATTATACTTTGCTTCTGTTTCAAGATTTTCGAATTCTTCCTGTTCTTCTCTTTGTCCTTTGTTCTCTGTCCAATTCTGATTCAGTCCCAAAACTCAAGAGATCTGTATCGAACTGCAGCGGCTCTCTATTCATCCAGGGATAGCCTCCCCGACCTAGACCTCTACCCCAACCACCTGCTATTGAGGTGCCTCGACGCCCATTACCACGCATATTAGGTATTGGGAGAGGATTAGCAAATTTTGCAATCAATTTAGAATCTGCATTGTAAACATTCTCTCTATCAACCAGTCGGGGGAGCAAGAACATAGGAGAAGTCAATACATATTAGTGTTTGCAGCTGTGGGTCACGGCATTAAATATCCGCCCTTTATTACAAAATCAAAAAATTTCAATTGATCCATACTGGATCCTTCCTTGAGGAGAAGTGACGAGAGCGGGGGGTTCTCTTCCAGCTTGCTGCGACCAACTGAGTAGTGTGTGGAATAGTCTCTAGGTGGCAGCTCCTCTACATTGATATTGGCAATGGAAACATTACTTCACATCAACCAGTCGGGGGAGCAAGAACATAGGAGAAGTCCATACATATTAGTGTTTGCAGCTGTGGGTCACGGCATTATTGAGCTAAGCTGGACCTAATCATTGTCATCATCTTTTTATTGTTGATTAAAAAAAACAAAAAAAAACAACAAAACAATAACAATAACAATACATAGTACATATCTGATAATGGTCATGTGATAAGACCACAAGTGTGAGTGGAACAAATATGAGTACTATCCGTTTAACCGTAACCAATAGTAATGTATTCATGTCTCTGATTGGATTGCTCTTACATTTTATGTTATAAATATTATTTAGGTCTGTCTGGAAGACCTACATGTAGAAGCATGAGCCCTTTTCTGTATCATTTTATTGGTGAAGAATAAAAATTCAATATATATATATATTAAATATCCGCCAAGCCCCCAAAAAGAGAAGAAAAATAACATAACATATAATAACATTACATATTTTGCAAGTACAAACTGGACTGCAAATCAATAGAACTCTTTCGAGGCAGAGGGGTCGATAGATAATCCATGGCGGCCATCGAAGCCCAATCTCCCATTGACATGATGTCTAGAAGTGGCACTCCCAGAGCATGAAGATGAGCCGCACCAGCACGGCAAAGGGAATGGGTTCCCAAGGAAGACTCATTATATCCTATGGATGAGCCAGCTAGCTTAACAAAAGCCAGTAAATCAGAATAAAGTAGTGGTCTCACACAGTATTTTGCCTTTATGTAGAAAATTGGACCATCCAAATCTCCAGGCATGCTTTCCATATGCTCCAAAACCCTGCTGGCAGCACAGAAGCAACGGGAGTTACAAAAAGAGATTGGAATATCAAGAACTCTCTCTTTAAACTGTATTGTTTTAGTACTTCTCAAGGACAATATAATGCCTGAAGGAAGGGGGATCGAATTCAGTCTGTTAGAGACAATACCAGAAGAATTACACCCAGAGACAACACAAAACTTACCGGTGATGGGAGATTTTGCATTCCACTGCCCCTTCCTTCTAGCACTAATTTATCTCCTTTAGTCTTGGTCTCTTTCTCATCATAACCGATTGCCTCGGCCCTTTTGGCTATCTGGTTGACAAGACAATGTTTTATAACATGATGTGTATAACATGATTGATTTGAATATATTTCAGGTAATTTTATTATTGTCCCTGGAATTTTGTGCTGTCTTGAAGCACCGATTGACCAAAAATCAACTCTTCTTTTACTCTACACTGGTTAGCTTTACTATCATCCTTTGTGGTATCCCCAGTAGCACACTTTTATTCCTAGAATGTTCCCTCAATGTTTGGTTGTTTGTTAGGTTAACGTTTGAAAGTGAAAATTTGTTGGATGTTCCCGGAACACGTGTTAGAGAAACGTTCCTACCTAACATTAATAAAACGTTAATCATTTATGTTTTTCTTCTGTTGATTACCAAACGTTCTTCCACTGTTTTTTTATAACACTACTAGAACATAATTTTGTAACATTATCCTAATAGTTGAAAAAGATGTTAGTAGAACATTCCCATCTAACATAGAATTAACATTTTTAACTTTTTTCTGCCAATGTCTCTTGAACTACCCATTCATTTTTAAAGTTGGAAAAACATTAGTCTCAAACGGTTACCCTAAAACCTTTTCTTTTATTTAATCAAAACACATCATTTCATCATTTTGGTTCATCATTTTCTTCCAATCTTTCTCTGTGTGTATGCAACAGTAACAGTAACTTTTGAACGCTTTTTAATTTCTACTCTATATAAATTGAATTGTCAACTGTCTTTCACCTTTATAAGGTTTTGAGTCTTTCAGAGAGAGAAAGGAAACCTAGTAGTGTTTGTTGTTTTGGTAGTCGTACTACAATGTTTTATGGTAGTTAGTGGTGGCTAGTGGTGGTTTTGCAAGGGCTGTGTCACTTGCAGGTGGTTGGTAATTGGGGTTGCATTTTGACAAACACAGGTCCCTCACCTGGCCTATTCTTTGTTGATGTGGTGGTAGGGCACAAGGTATATGTAGGTAGTTGGTAGTTGGGATTGCATTTTGACAAACACAGGTCCCTTGCCTATCAGGTCCTTGCTATTCATCTTCTTGGCATGACAAACTCCATCCAGTATAAATTCGGATAAATCCTTATCTAAGTGAAAAGAACTGAGAACAGCAGCTACCCTACACGGTTTGAGCTGAGTCGGAACCCAGTCTAATATATATAAACATGTGCACGTACCATCAAAACAACGATCAGTCAAATGTAAGAACTGGTCATCGTAGATGCGTAAACTCTTGATATAACCATAAGGAAAGTACCCTGAGCGCATAAGAAGTTTCATATCAAAACTTCCCAAGTTACTATTAACATAAGGTGTAACAAAGGCAACATGAACATCATAATCAGAAACTAACCGTGGTGTCTGAATCACACAAATGTTGTGATGTCCGCCATTTTGAATAACGACATACGGGTATCCACCATGACCCAGAAGTTCAACACAATTATTTAGGACTCCACAAGTAGTTTCAGTAAAACATGAATCGAAAATATCAGATGCAGCAGAAATACTTTCACAATTCAAACAATCATCAACCATATTGCGCTCAGGGGTAGAGGGGATATTAAATTCAACCTGGGAAGGTGCAGAACCAGTTGATTCAATAAACGTATCTAACATATCGGGACCATAACTTGACACCTGAACCTATGTGTTATGGCGGCTACTCGCGCCGGTAGAATTTTTACACGCAGTTCTGGAATGGTTTCCTGAACAAAGCGCGCAAATATGGGGGAATTTACAATCATTGTTACTGCACGAGTCCCGGTTGAATCCCCAACAGTAATAAGTAGGCACCTTTCGTGAGTTAGACTTCTCATTCGACCCAGAAACATTTGTTTTAGATTTATTTGGCTGTTTACGAGCATATTCCTGACCGAGAAATCTAAGCGCAAAGCCCATTTGACCAGAGGTGTACGCCTTTGGTCCTATCATCACTGCCAAATTCCTGACAGCTTCGTCATATTTTGCTATACCCTTAGTAAGATAAGCCTGCGTTCCTGCTTTTTCAGCCACGAAGCAGTTATGCTCGAGCATGCCCTCTATATTGTCACCCTTACGATAACGCTCAAGCATTAGAGCACCATGGCAATAAAGTAGTTTCTCGTTTGTCATGTACTTTGAACGTTCTTCCTTTGGCAAGAACCTAGAAATACGGTACCTACGTTTCTTAACTTTTTCAGACGAACGAGAAACAGATTTATGAACATTCTTACGTCTCTGCTTATGGCGTCTACGAGTCCTAGAACCAGACGAACTGGACGAAGAACTAGCAGTGGAGCTTGAATCATCATTAGACGAGGACGAACTAGAAGAAGTTGTCGTCTTGGTAGTCCTCGACCTGCCACAGCCAGCACCTCGAGGTGGGGTCCGGCTTCTAGACCTGGAACGTCTACGTCTCCTGACCGGGGAATTACGCACAGTGGACTTCTTACCAATGGAAACAGCGGATTTCTTATCATCAGCGGAATCAGCATCCCCCTCTGAAAGGACTACGTCCCTCATAGTCAAGTTAAAAATCATATCCTCCATTCTGGACAGCCTATTATTAGTATCCCCGACCGAGTCGGACATACCACCCAACTTATCACGGACATGCTTAACGGACTCCCGGAGCTCCTTTACTTCCCTACGGCCAGCTTTATTATCACCTTTATTTGCATTGATAGCAGTTCCCTCCGGAATGTGAGCAAACATGCTATGTCCAACATTTGAACCCCGACCACGTCTTGGGCGTCCAGAATCATTAGCAACCGAATGCAAAGGTGGGAAGTCAGTCATGCTGTCAGTTAACTCAGAAATGGATTCAAGTGACTTGAAACTTGACTTACCAGTCTTAGGCTTGGCTCCGGCACCTGCACCGGCTGTAGGAGACCAAGCGGACCAGTCGATAAGTCGAGAAATGTCGTTCTCAGACTCTAATCCTGCCTCAATTTCTCACTTTGGCTTATTCAAAACTACAGAATCACTGTCGGACAGGTCCTGATAGCAACACTTTTTACCAGTCGGTGGCGCGTGTTTTGTCTTGTCTACCGTTTTCTTGGTACAGTGATAGATATATTTGTTTGAGGAATTTTTTACTATAAGACTTAGTGGAGTGAGTCTTATAGTAAATAGGTAATTTAGGTTTCAATTTTACCTGTCACCTTCCCAGTGAGACTTCAGGTGCATTCTAACGAACACTGTCCCTCTGTCTCGCTGGTTAGGTGTGTTGAATTTTACTGGATTGGTGCTATTGCTCTACGTATGCTTCTTTGTAGGCGATCTACTGCGGCTGTTTGGAATTCAGGGGTGTAGTGGCAACCGTCGGGTCCGAGCTTTGAGTAAGAATGCATCACCTTGGGCTTTCCGGTTGTCTTGGATTTACGGGTGGATTTCCAGCGATGGATCATTTCGCCGATTCTTGGCATCGGTAGATCTTCTCTCGCGTTTAGGTAGCCGGCTATGTTGTTATAGGATACTATTAGGTTATTCAGCATTACTTGGACCATATAAGGGGTGCTCTTGTATGTGACATCGTCTCCCCAGTTTTCGGCAAGTGTTTGGTTATAGGTATTAATGCAGATGCCTGGGATTGATGCAAAGCCGATTTTTGGAATTTCATTTGGTAGGATAGTTTCGTTGCGTAACCTTTCTGCTGCGTGTGTGAGGATGTTTGTCATCTCTTCCTCGAAGGTGGCTACCGAGTTGTACCTAATGGTGATTTGTTTGCCGAGGTTGGTTTATCTCTTTTCGTGATGTTACAAATTCCGGCGGTTAAGTATACAACTTTGGGCCTCCATAGCCTTACGATTGGCACAGCTATGTTAGTTAGATCGTTGATTCCTCTCCCTCTTATCGCCAGTCTTAGTGTACCGATCTGGGTAGGTAGAGTGTAGAATTTCCTGCGTGGTCACTCCATGTGAGTCTGCCAGGATCAATGCATCGAGTCTTTGTGCCATGATTGTGGTCTTTTGCATATTGATATTTACTTACTTAGCTCCTTCTGTTGACTTATTGTCGCCGATACACGCCTCTGTTGTCAGTGCTCATTCCATCTTTCAACTCTTTTCGTGTTAATCGACTTTCCCATCCATTTTGCGACATTCGGTGCACTGACACTTTCTATTTTTTACTCCAGCTTACTGTACCCGGCCGCTTCCGCCTTCAGAGATTGGAAGGCGTGCTCTACTGATTTGTAGCCCTTGCCGTCATGTGTAAGTAGCGGGGTAGAAGTTGGAGCAATAGTGGGCCTCTCCTTGGAAGCCCAGCCCTTTCGGTCCGACTTGTATCTGTTGTGCGTCTGTTGGCGTACATCCTGTTGGGAGGTGTACCAGGTCAGTTACACCGAAAGTCTCCTTACCAATAACAATGTGGTTCACCACATGTTTCGCTGCGGGATGTTTGTGGTGGACGGGTGTGAAGCAGTTTTTAAGCAAAAACTTATTTTTCCTGCCTCCAGCCTATGGATATTTGTTTAGCCAGACATTGACATATTTTTCCTGCTTTCTGACTAATTTCCAGCCTCGGATAACATCAATTTTCGTGACCATTTGGTGGAATTAGACTAGAACTTGCCTTGTAGTATCTACGTCAGCCTGGCCGACTCTATATATGACTTTTACGTCCTTGTCACTAATTGAGGAGTGTGAACTTTTCAGTATTTCCATTATTGTTGTACTGAGATTATCATCATTGTGCCTCTGGATTAACTCCTGGCTTGTGGTATGTGGAGGAACCTCCCCCTTTTCGTTACACCAGGCTTCCCACACTCCTTCCAGAAACAGGTAGGTGTGTCTTTTATTTCTGGATTCCTTTGCGAGCTTGTGTTTTTATTGTTGTTATTGCTGTTATTGTTATTGTTGCCGTTCATGGGCTGTCTGCCTTGTCGTGGGTTTGGTCTTTTGGAGGGGGTGTTTCCCCGTGTGTTACGTGATTGTGCCTGTGGCACTTGTGGTTTGGAATTTACTATACTGGACCATGTTTTGTCTAGTTTCTTACTTTGTGGCCCCTGCTCTGTTAATTTGTCAAAATTTGCTGTAATCTCGTTCATTCTTATTTCTCTTTTCGTTTCCGCTAGAGCATAGTTTGTCATATTTGTTCTGAAACTTGTCAGCTCAGATTTGAACTCTAGTTATGGCGTTCCTTGCCTCATTACCATAGTAAGAACCTAATTCTACTAGTACAGATTCTTTTACCTCTTGCAGGATTGAATTTATCAGGGTTTGCCATTCATTTTCCATTGGTTGATTGTTTTGAGCGAGGTGACTGATATGTTTTTATATTGGTGGGCATTTTCCATACCTGTTGTTGTAGTTGTGGCGTTAGCAACGCCGCCATCTTTGTTTGTTGTGGCGCAAAGTGGATTGTGATTTAATCGGTGAATTTAATCGGTGATGATTTAATCGGTGAATTTAACAAATCTTCTAGGCTTGGAAAATCAAAGGCACCAGTTGGATCAGCAGGGTCTACGTCCATACTCATCTCGTTCTATAATAATAATAGATTTTTATTTCCATAAGACATCTACAAATGTAAATATAAGTGTGGACTAGAGGTTTAATATGAAGGGATGGAAAAAGGAGCATTTTCAGTAATATGTACTGGTCTTCCAAGTACCCCTGAATTTAGAAAATGATCTAGACTAGATAATATACATACATATAGAACATACAAATACAAACACATTTAGCAAAGAGACATACATCATAAGTGTATGTGGTGGCTTTGTCTACTGGTCAGAGCCAATGAATATTAATTCAAGTTGGTACTTTAGCATTGCAAGCTAGAAAGATTGATTAAAGAGTAAAGAGAATGACATTAGTTGTCAATGTATGTGGTCAGTACATAACAAATGATAACAGTAGTAATAATAATAATGGTAAGTTAGTCCTAAGCAGGGTTATACTGTGTTTTTAGATAATGTTGGAATGTGACCAGGTCTTGGATGCTCCTGGCATCCCCATCAAAACTGTTCCATAGAGTCGGCGCCTGGTATAGAAAAGACTTTTTGAATTTCTCTGTTCTCAGCAGAAGCTTTCATGAATTCTCTCGTACGCAGATTCCTCGCCTTGATTTCAGCAATGGTATGCTTGGGACTTTGACGAGAGGTCAATGTGGAGGCACTGGAAGAATCACCTTGTTCCTTCATTTATTGTCCTCGCTGGCCCTCTAAGCCTGACGGGAACCATAAGCCTTGGCCTCCGGCCTCGGCTTATGGTTCCCGTCAGGCTTAGAAGCCAGCCTGGACAATAAACTCTAATTGCCCAACAGCGGCCAATTGTACATTTTCTGAAAATGTGACCCACATAAGAGTAGAGCCTACAAACGGCGTCATGTTTGACATGGAATCCCCGATAAAATCACATGACCAAAATTGTAGCAAGGATTTTAGTTTTGGAAGGCATTCTGACAAGATAACGTAGATTTACAGCATATACTATACACCAATACTAAGCTTAGGCCATTCAATATGTTGTAAAGAATTGAATTCTTTTGGGTTGGTTTTACCAGCTAAATGGCCGTCCCTCCCCCCTCCCTCTTACAATGTCTGCTATAGGGTTTGGAAAGACTGCCATGCTCGAAATCCAGAGTGAAATTCGGCTAAATTAGGCTGCAATTTGATCAATACTTGTTAAACTCGAGTATATTCGGCATTGCATTGATTCTAGCAATCTGTTTGGTTAGGTTGAACTGTATTTCGAACTTTATTTTTGTCTGTAATTTTGTGTTATTTCAGAGAATCGGTGAAAGTGAATTGTACATTTTCTGGTAACTTCACCCATTATATACAGCTGTGCCTGGTGCAGTGAGAGCCTATTCCACCAGGTGGGGTGCACGACAGTGCAGTATGTATGTTCTCTACCTAGATGGTATGCACTGCTGCGTAACGTGTGTAACGTGTGTATATGGGTCAGATTTTCAGAAAATGTACAATTTAACTTCGCCAATCTTTTCAAATAACCCAAATTTCAGACGAAAATAAACTTCAAAATACAGTTCAACCTAACCAAACAGATTGCTAGAATCAATGCATTGCCGAATATACTCGAATTTACCTAGTATTGACCAAATTGCAGCCTAATTTAGCAGAATTTACTAAATGTTTACAGTTACCAATTGTACATTTTCTGAAAATCTGACCCATATGATATTTGTCTCATGTGTAATGTATGGTCTCTGTGTGACTGTGTAGCTTAGGCTCAGTACTGGCCTCCAGAGCTGGTGTATGGTAATAAAGGGGACTGCGGGCAAGGACCAATGACCTGAGTTAGTGTCCATTCACTACAGTAGTATACTACCCCTGCCACAGGTGGAACAGCAGATATAGTATCTAACAGGGAGGAGTGAATATTACCTCTATCAGGGGACCAGCACCTGAGTTAGTGCACCACAGTAGTATACTACCTAACACAGGTGGAAACTCAGATAGCAGAACTAACCAGGAGGACTATATATAACAGCTATACAACACCTGATATGGTAATTAATGATTTATAGGCGGCTGGTTTAATATAAAGTAGATGGTAGTATACTACCCCAGCTACAATACCTGCACCAGCGGTAGTATACTACCCCAGCTACAATACCTGCACCAGCGGTAGTATACTACCCCAGCTACAATACCTGCACCAGCGGTAGTATACTACCCCAGCTACAATACCTGCACCAGCTGTAGTATACTACCCCAGCTACAATACCTGCACCAGCGGTAGTATACTACCCCAGCTACAATACCTGCACCAGCGGTAGTATACTACCCCAGCTACAATACCTGCACCAGCGGTAGTATACTACCCCAGCTACAATACCTGCACCAGCGGTAGTATACTACCCCAGCTACAATACCTGCACCAGCGGTAGTATACTACCCCAGCTACAATACCTGCACCAGCGGTAGTATACTACCCCAGCTACAATACCTGCACCAGCGGTAGTATACTACCCCAGCTACAATACCTGCACCAGCGGTAGTATACTACCCCAGCTACAATACCTGCACCAGCGGTAGTATACTACCCCAGCTACAATACCTGCACCAGCGGTAGTATACTACCCCAGCTACAATACCTGCACCAGCGGTAGTATACTACCCCAGCTACAATACCTGCACCAGCGGTAGTATACTACCCCAGCTACAATACCTGCACCAGCGGTAGTATACTACCCCAGCTACAATACCTGCACCAGCGGTAGTATACTACCCCAGCTACAATACCTGCACCAGCGGTAGTATACTACCCCAGCTACAATACCTGCACCAGCTGTAGTATACTACCCCAGCTACAATACCTGCACCAGCGGTAGTATACTACCCCAGCTACAATACCTGCACCAGCGGTAGTATACTACCCCAGCTACAATACCTGCACCAGCGGTAGTATACTACCCCAGCTACAATACCTGCACCAGCGGTAGTATACTACCCCAGCTACAATACCTGCACCAGCGGTAGTATACTACCCCAGCTACAATACCTGCACCAGCGGTAGTATACTACCCCAGCTACAATACCTGCACCAGCGGTAGTATACTACCCCAGCTACAATACCTGCACCAGCGGTAGTATACTACCCCAGCTACAATACCTGCACCAGCGGTAGTATACTACCCCAGCTACAATACCTGCACCAGCTGTAGTATACTACCCCAGCTACAATACCTGCACCAGCGGTAGTATACTACCCCAGCTACAATACCTGCACCAGCGGTAGTATACTACCCCAGCTACAATACCTGCACCAGCGGTAGTATACTACCCCAGCTACAATACCTGCACCAGGCAGGGTAAAGCACCAGGACACAATGGTGCGTTTAGTGGTTGCCACTGTGTTGGTGCTACTCTGTACCCCCTACTACCCCACCACCAGTCTACAGTATGGGGGTGTATATAACATACATGAGGGCAGGGCGGGGGACTGTGACCTCACCTGTGGCGGGCACATGTCCCTCCTCCAGTGTCTCAGCCTATACCAGCGCGACCATCGCAGTGATTCCGGCAAAACTTGTGTCAAGTATGGAAACAATGGCTACTCATTGTCGAGATGTAAGTCATTTTTTTTAACAACATTTTATTTCGTAGATATTTCTCAATCTGTGATGAGTTTCAAACATACGAATATAAATTTTGGAAAGATGGGCAATATTTATAATTATGACATTATTCATACATTGAATTTCATTGAAATTCAACTTCGCCAATTTTCTCAAATTTCCCAAATTATAGAAAATAAAGTTCAAAACACAGTTCAACCAAACCAAACTATTTGCTAGAATCAGTGCAATGCTGAATATTCTCGGATTTACCTAGTATTGATCAAATTGCAGCATGAATAATAGAATTTACTAAATGTTTAAAGCTGCCAATTGTACATTTTATCACAATCTGACCCGTGTATTCTGTAGTATATGAGATGTGTTTCAAGAAAACGAGTCACTAATCCCAAAGAAGGAATTTTGCACAAAGTCTTTTCATTTTTAGAACAATTTTTAGAACATGTAATACGTTATAAGTGTAAATTTATTGAGTGACTAATCACTAATAACTAAACTTTTTTCGTATTAAATTTTGACCAATAAAACTATAATTATAGTTTGTATTAGAGTTGCCTCAAGAAAATTTAAAAAGGTGAAATCAAGCGGATTCCAATGTCCAAATGCGACTTTTGTGACTTGTGACTCTTATCCAGTAACACATCACACTATTTATCAAGTAGATGTTATTAGTTGTTTTATATGTTGCTACCATATGTTAGCGCGTTCCTAACGCGCAATGAACGCTAGACATGTGTACATTACACCATCATGTCGATACACACAGTTAACCCTGCATTGTCTTCCGGTTTCAGCCATCCCACAGTCAGGTATGTGCACCTATTATCGCTATGGACCACGTGCTAACCTCGTCAATAGACGGCTACTTGTTACTCGTATAGCTATTGTTGCATCATCTGCCCACCAATGTACAAATACATGTGAATCACTTCTATACATATATGTAATTATAAAGCTGGCGGGTATGATTACTGGTCATGCTAACCCACAGATCTATAACTGTATTATTAAAGAAGTAATGGAGGAAGTGTACATCAATAACACTAGTGGTTATTACTGCCTATAGATCTAGAACCTCTTCTCTGCACCATTCCCCAATCCTTTTTCTTTTTATGAATGTCCCTATTTTGTGGGGATAAGTGGAGAGCAGATGAACACTTATAAACAGTTCTTAATCCATCTTTTGCCACTTGTGACTTATAAGGGTCAGATTTTCAGAAAATGTACAATTGTCAGCTGTGAAATTTAGGAAATTCTGCTAAGTTAGGCTGAAAAATGGTGAATACTGGGTATATTTGAGTATATTCACTGTCGCATTGATTTATAGTATCTGTTTTGCTAGGTTAAACTATTATGAAGCTCATTTCTGTCTTTAATATGTGTTATTTCAGAGAATTAATGAAGAAAATCTGACCCATAACACATCCCCGTTGTGCATTGGAAAATCCGCCAGTGCATGCAAAAGTGCATCTGACCAGTTACAAAAGTGCAATCCTCTCAAAAAAGCAGTTTTGCACCTGGTTTTGCACCTGATGCAATGTGCATCATCCATGCACATAAAAAATGCGTATCAAATTTATGTATATAAATCGGGTATCAATGCACTAGTTACATGCAGTTGAAGTACATCAAATATTGAAGATCTAACATGAGACAATTCCTGACATAGTATGGTAGTGAAAACGATTCCTTTTTGGAATATATCTAGCATAAAAATCAAACATGGTAATTGGCCATCCAGAAACATTTCAAACGTTTTCTTCTCAAAAATGAAATAATCAAGCATGTAATATAGAGATAGTAATATAGATCATTGGAATATGGAGGATATAGAAATACTTATTAGATTTCCTGGTGTTTACTATCATTGGAATATATGGAGGTAGGCTTGTATCGTTTAGCTTTGTGTATAGGGGTTTCTTTTACTTTGTGTCAGAAAGTGAGTATCAGCGTCAGAGAATGGAGTGTCATATATGAGCGACAGTGAGTGTGAATGCCAGGTGAGTGGGCAGTGTCAGGTACTGTGTCCTGGTGTGGTTTCATTGTATTATGTAATGGTATGGATGTTGTGTGCGCGGATTTGGGTTGAACGATTATTTGTGAAAGAATTGTTAAAAAATTTTGGTTATAGAGATGAATATGTGAGATACTCAAATGAATACAATATGCTCTATTGGCACGATTTATCAATGAAATTATTGCTGACGTAGAATGGGGTGGGAACTATAAAAGGAGGAATTGAAACATGCAGACTTGCTCCGATTTAAAAACATAACTTAGATATATGTTTTAAACGTCATTATAATTGGGGCTTTTATATAATTATGGTCAAGTCTTGTGAGAGCAAAAGTGACTCTGGATAATTCTGGTCAGCAAAGAACTTTCGAGAGCTTGCCACATATCACACATAAGACATTCCTATATCAACATCATTTAGTTGTTGTTCTATCTATGATGTTTAAAAATATCTGCTTTCATATTCAAAATAAATGGAGATAAAACCGCATGGTCATGAATATAATAAAAATATAGTAGCACACACATCTCTCCCATCGGGAAGGAATCTAATAATATTCATTTGAAGATGACACATATTAAAAGCACTCTTATACGTTGGAAACTTGGCTAATATACACACACTTTATAGCTAAAGAAAGCTAAGAGAATGAGGAATTCAGCCAAGTGCATCATTATGTCCTCCATACAGCAAGGAGAGCGGTATCGCCGCGCGTAATCGTTACGCGTACACAACATAATTAATAGGCGGCGATTAAGAACGGGGGAAATAGGAGTACTATAATATATATATCAGTATCATTTATTATGTTCATCTATTGATCCTACATGTGTTATTGAATAAGAATACTCTATATAGCAACTGTACCCAACTTTCCATTGTGACGGCAGGCTTATTTAAGTTGTTAAAGCTTTGCTAAGAGTTTGTGTGTCTGCATTAAATGTGTGTGTAAGGGTCACTCTGGGAGTTGAATCGCAGTAGATTGACACCCCCACCTGACCATAATACATATGGTCAGTAATAATACAATATATTATAATACATTGTTCCCGCGGTCCAGAGCACATCATTTGTCATGATTTTTAATGTCCAATTCCCCCAGATTTTAATAACTTTTTAATGACCAAATGAAGTCATGTTAGCTGATAATTTATGACCATGAATAGTTGAATACTTGAATACTTGAATACTTGAATACTTGAATACTTGAATACTTGAATACTTGAACTTATGATATAGTTGAACTTATGTACACAGAACTCAATTTATTTTGGTTCCCTTCTTGAAGGGGGACCCACACATGGCTGATTCTAAGCTGATTTGAATCCCGATTTGGATCTCCCGATGAATCCTAGGATTTCATATTTCACATTTTTAATCATTGGGATTCGGGAGTGCTGAAATCGGCTCTCTTTTGAAATCGGCCCATGTCAATTCAATTGTGGGTCCGCCTTTGTACTTGTATGTGTATACATATCTTATAATTATTAATATGTCTTATATCACATATCTTATCATACATACTTCTTAAAACGCATCAATGAACGCTTAACACTGTCAAAATGATTGACAAACAGTTCACTCCTCATTGAATCTGAATTCCTTCGATTTTTTGGCCAATTTTTTCTGAGCTTCATTTAGTTTCAGTCTCTGCTTCTCTTCTAAATAGGAATGATACGTTTTTCTTGCTGAGGCAGCCGCCACAGCAGATTTTAACATTTCTTTTGTAACTGGTACCTTAAGAGATTACTCTTATATGGCGCTCAGATAGTTTTTCATGACTTTTTAATGACTCACAGTGAAAATTAATGATTTTTAAGGCCCTTAAAAACCCAAACTCAGAATTGATGACTTTTAATGACTTTTTAAAACATGCAGGAACCATGTAATATATATATAAAAACATTGAATATATAATAGGCATTTGAATGAAATAAAAAAGAATAATTATGATGTGTTATTTGAAATATGAATTTTCCAACGTGTGACTCATTTTCTTGTGACACATCAGGCAATGGAATATGCAGTAGAGGCCCAAATATTCTTTATCAGTACAAAATTGTTATATACATGTTCATCACTTGATAAAATTATTCAACTGCATTTACACCCTATTTAGATACATAACTTTGATACACATTTTGAAGTGCATCAGATGATGCACGTTTTATCAGGTGTAGAACCAGGTGCAAAACTGCTTTTCTGAGCGGATTGCACTTATGTAACTGGTCAGATGCACTTTTGCATGCACTGGTAGATTTTCCAGTGCACATCAGGGTTCTCACCAGGCGGCAGCACTTTTGCCACCAGGTGGCCGGTCAGGTCACTGTGTTGTACTTTCAATATATTTTGACAATAGATACACTGTTACTACACATTTGTGCTATTTACCTACTATAATTGTTTTCCATCATTTAATTAAGAATATTGGAAGTGATATCCATCCATAATATATTTGTGTAATTTCTCTGCTTGATATTGAAAAACGTTGTCATCAAGACACCCCAATATTTCTACATATAGCTTGTGCCTAGTGGCTTGGGTGACCAAGAGCAACCATCCAACTAAAATAGAGCGCAAGCCATTCTGCCAACCTTAAGGCTCCTCTAACTGGCCTCAGAGGATGGTAAAATTGATGAAATGAAATGTTGCATTTAAGGGAGACAACACTCCAGTGCACCAAACCCTTTTGGAGATATTTGGGAATATAGGCACCCATCAAACCTCCCTGTGATAAGAAAAATACAGCTCTCCAACAGAGCAACAAAAGAGCCTTACTGAGTGCATCATAAGTGCGCTTTTTAACCTGGAAAATAGAGCATTATTGAGAGCATCATAATCACATTAAATATACCTGGTCAGTAGTGCATCATTGAGAGCATCAGTAGTGCATTTATAAATCGGGTCCATAGAGCATTATGAAATCAAGTTTGAGCCTCACAACTGTTTACGATTTCCACTAGTAAAGCACCAGGTCAGAATCAGGTCAAAAGTTCCAGGTCAAAACTAGGTCAGTTATGCAATCATGCACATCGGGTCCCATTTACATGGTCGGGCTTACATACGAGCCCGTGCTTGTCCATCCTCTTTCATTTAGTTACTTTACTGTTTAATGACCGCCAGAAATATTGGAAACGTTTTTTTTCAAAAACGAAAAATATCAAACTTAAAAAAACTAGAAATACTTATTATTTTATTAGACTGTTCACTATCATTGGAATTGAAGTCCATATGAGGACCTTTAAAGGCAAACGCTACTATCTAGTGGAAAATGAAAATAAATGTCATTTTTCTGAAACTTTGGTATTTGATTCTTGAAGTGATTCTGGTCATAAGGATGGAAAAAAATCATTGGGTCGCCGTGCTCATTTTTGAATTACAGTGCTTCAAAATTTGGCATCTCAAAAGTACCAATGACGACCAAAAGGGGGGCCCATTTTGCAGTACCTCGACTTCATAGTTCATATTAATTTTGCTATTTATATTCAATCAATTTAAGTAAAATTAACAGTTTTAGAGAGAGTATTATTTGGCCAATAATTCTATGCCTCTTTTCTGTAGGGAGCATTGTTATTTTTATTTTGAAAACAACAAACACATAATGTGAATTTTAAATTAAAAACTCGAAAAAACTCACTATTTTTCACCATTTTTATAAAAATATATTTTTTTTTCCCCATTGAAAATAAATGTCATTTTTCTGATTCTTTAGTATATATATATATATAACTTTTATTTCCTAAGAAAAAGGTTTACAGTTTCTGCTATAAGCAGTTCTTCCAACCATCCCTACGAGAATAATCATGAGAATACAACATAAACAATGACAACTAAATTCCTAATACAGAGAATAGCTACTTAGGCACATAGCAGAAAAGTCTGCTCCTCCCAGGTATTCCACCTTACTGGGGTAGTTTGAATAGCACGTCAACGTGGCAAGAACGCTTTATATGCGACGGAGGTGATCATCTATCTTGACATAGTCATGGATAGGTATAGTGCATTTTATACAATAATAATACTCACTCATGGAGTGGTAAACACTCAACACTCAACCAGGATTTTTCAATCCCTTTAACCCCAGCTCTAGGTTGGGACATTATAGGTTCAATCAACACCATCCCATGTCTGCTGTAGATAAACTGTTCGGAGGAACGTTCTAAATTCCTGTCTATCCTTGCATTTAAATCCTCTAATTTCCATATTATTCCAGTAGTAGGGTATTTGATATAATAGGGACTTTCTTATTTTTTCAGTACGAGGGGTAATAATATTCAATAGTCTTTTATCATCTGTATTTCTAAGTGATCGGGGTTTTAGTATCAAATTCCCTTCTTGCCTACTCATTGGATATGCTAGGTCTAATAAATGCGTTTCTCTCCTCACTGAAAGTGGTGCAAGCCTAAGGTCCCTTTGAATTTGATTCACATTGGTAGTTTTTGGTAGTCTCAGTGCTATTCTAACTGCACTGTTTTGTATTACTTGCAACTTCCTGAGGACATTTTCAGATGCTATATTATATATAATATCTCCGAATTCAACAATCGGCCGAACAGCTACCTTATAGAGCATGATGATGGTGTTCCTACTGGTAACATGACTGAGCCTAGATAAGGACTTCAACTTAGATTTTGCAAGATTTATTTTTGACTGTATGTGAGGTTTAAATGTAAGCTTGTCGTCAATTTTTAGACCCAGATAGGTATATTCATGGGTTATATCTAAGTTTTGATCTCCAATTCTAAATGGTCTTTTTGGAGGTGTATATTTGTTCTGAGTTATTATCATAATTTTACTCTTTTTTGTATTAAGAGAAATTTTATTTTGTTGGCACCATGAGTCAATTTTGTTTAGGTTCTCTTGCAGTGTTTCTATACCTGTTGGGTTGTCCTTATCTAAACTGTTGTACAAGGCGGTATCATCCGCGAATAGCTGGATTTCTGAGCCTTTGATTTCATGACATATGTCATTTATATAACAAAGAAACATAAGCGGCCCTAGAGTAGTACCTTGAGGTACGCCACACAGTACCTTCCTATCCATCGAGATACAGTTATTTGCTAGTACTGTCTGGCATCGATTTGAGAGGTAGTTTTTGAACCAACCCAGAGCTGAGTTTCCAACACCCATAGATCTCAGTTTTTCTAACAATATTGAGTGATCCACAGTGTCAAACGCCTTCCTAAAATCTAGGAAGGCCACAACCGTGCCCTTCTTTTTGTTGATATTATCAAAAACACAGTTGAACATTTTATGAAGTGCATCCTGGATAGATGTGCCACTCCTGAACCCAAATTGATTGGCAAAGATTTTTTTACCATCTTCCAAATAACTCATTAGTTGCATGTACGCTATCTTCTCAAGGACTTTAGCTGGCAATTTTACTGAGCTAATTGGACGATAGTTAGTTGTCTGGTTTCTTGGTCCTTCATTCTTATAGATAGGTGTAATAGTAGCTGATTTAAAGTCCTCTGGTATGATACCGGAACAAAGGGAGAGGTTACATAAGAATGTAAATTGTGGGGCTAAGGCGTTAAGGCACGGTTTTAGGATTTTTGATGGGAGATAAGGGATTCCTGACGATTTAGAAGATCCCATAGATCTAATAATTTTAGACACAGTCTCAACAGAGACAACATTGAAATTAAATTCCCCTAATTGGTTTTCAATAATGGGGGTGGTAGGAGCATTGGATATATCATGTTTGATTTGTTTAGCTAAGTTTGGTCCTACATTGATAAAAAAATCATTAAATTCATTTGCAACCTTGTTTTCAGGAATATTCATTCCGTCTTCCGAGGTTAGCCTTAGTAAGGGTGTGTCTTTAATTTTCTCAGGCAATATTAGAGGCCTCAGCGTGTCCCATAGCTTTTTTGTATCTCCTTTTGTTTCTAGTAGTTGTTTTCTGACATAGTCATTTTTTAATTTTATCAATTTAGAATTAGCTTGGTTCCTTGCTGTTTTTGCACGGTCCCAATGTTCTTTCTTTTTAGAAAGTTTTGCTTTTCTAAATAGCTTGTCCCTTGTTCTTGCTAGTTTAATCATTTCGTTGGTATACCAGAGGGGTTTTACCTTTACATTTTTCAGTTCTTTTAGGGGGCACATTCTATCCAGGTACATCACAATCCTGCTTAATATTATATTCCAACATTCATCTACATTGGTCAATGTGTAGAACTCCTGCCAGTCCAGTCCAAGTAGTATCTCTATAAGAATTTTCAAGTCCAGGTTCCTCATAGACCTTGCCTTAAAGGTAGCTTTTTGATAACTATTCCTCTCCTTTTTCTTAACGATATAAACAGGCATATGATCACTTGAGTTCTCCTCCAGAACTCCCCTTTCCTTAATAAACTTGGCATTTGTATAAATTTGATCAATAGAGGTGGCAGTTTTTGCAGTAATCCTAGTTGGGTCTTTGATTTCAGGGCTTAATCCATATTTTGACATCATAAATTTAAGATCCTCCACTTTTGAATCTTGATTGTCAGAGTGATTTAAGTTAAAGTCTCCCATGACATAAATCTCTAAGTTATTATCTATACTTTGGAGAATATTATCTAACTTTTGTAAGGTAGTTCCTACTACAGTTGAGGGTGGCCTATAAAAATTAATTACCACCATTTTTTTAGCAGTGCCCTTATGGCATTTGACAACTTGTAGTTCAATGTCCTTATCAGATATATTAAGGTGACTATACTCCTCATTGTCTATAGTATAAGAGTCATGAACATACATAATGAGGCCACCCCCTTTTCTTTTACTAGCTCTGTCCTGACGAACAGTCTGATTTTTGAAGTATGTGTGTTCTTAAAACTGAAAAAAATTAATGGGTCACCGTGCTAGTTTCTGAATTATGGGGCTTTGAAACATGGCTGACAACCCAAAAATCTGCTGCTTTGAAAGTGTTCTATGTTTCCTAAACATGTCTATTTCAGACAGCTACAATTATTTTTTTAATGTGATGACATACGTTTTTTCCCTATATATGTGTAGAATATTACCTGCACTATATGTGTAGAAAATGTTGGGACATTTGGAGTATCCACTTTTATTTTATTCCCAAAACCGTGAAAGGAAAATGCAGCATTTCCCAATGGACTTGCATGTTAAGTAGGTACCCATACCTATAGCTCTGTTTTTCAAATATGTCTATTTCAGACAGCTATTAAAAAAAATCTAACGCGATGACATATATTTTTTTCCCTTTTTATCTGTAGTATATAACCTGAACTATATGTGTAGAAAATTTTGGGACAGTAGGAGTAGCCATTAATTGTTTGTTTTATCCTATAAAATGTGAAAAAATGGGCCGTTTCCTCATAGACTTCAATGCTAAAGGAATAGTGAGTAAAATGCCCGTGGATTTGGTATAGGGAAAAGGGGGGCGTGGCAGTGAATAGTAGCGTTTGCCTTTAAAACGAAGGGATATATTACATAGATACAATCACACACATATAACATATAGCCAACATGAGTCGGTAATGGCTGTTTCCTGTTGTGGCGACTGTGTATTGATCATAAAGTCCAACCAGACCCTGCTGTAATGGTGATTATCCCAAGCACAGCTTACAAATAGGGTAATGAAACTGAGGCTTTGGATCATTATATACCTAAAGATACAATTTCATAACACTGAAGTGCTACCCTAAGGAAATATTGCAATGCATAGGGTAGACCTACTTTTGTTCAGAATAAAACTTCAAGAAACTCATCAGATTTATTTACTTATGTGCCTTAAGTTGAGTTAACAACTGATATTGATATACTATTAATTGGACCGGCATGTGTCATTTTAAAATAAATCATTTTAAAATAACCTGCCAATATCCCAAAAGTTAATTGTACCTGATCTCTGGACCTTCTTCCCTATGTATATATAATTCTTTCCAATTTCTTGGTAAATCATGATAAATACAACAAATGTGATCCGCTTTAGGAAAATGAGTCATAAGTCGCAAAATATGAATTTTGAGATATCACCATATTTGAAAAGAGGTGGTCAAGCCGATTCCAATGATAGTAAACACTAATAACCTCATAAGTATTTCTATATTTTAAGTTTGATATTTTTATTTTTGAAAAAAACAACTTTGCAATGTTTCTGGTTGGGTAATTACCAGTAAAGTAACAAAATATAGTCAGCACGAAGGCCTTCAAAACGCAAGGATATATTTAATACAATATCCCCAAATTTGTTACATATAATCATATGACTATAAGTGCTAAGCCCTCTAAAAGTCAGAACATTTCAATGAAGAGATTTTGTGAAAAAACACTTTGAAAAATATCAATTTTGCGACCTAACATAAAGACACTACATACACTAGCGCTAGAGAGATAGGCATGTTTGTCCGACCCTGACACTCTATCTTTAGACGCGATTTGGTAAGATTCTGGAGGGTCTTTTTGTCACTTTAGACCCAGTATGGTCAGATTCTGGGGTGTATTTTTTCACAACAGACCACGGCAATCACTCCCAACTTCCAGTAAGAAATCGGGGTTATAGATGTCAAAAGAACTGGTAAATAAAAGTCAGTAAGTGGTAAATAACAGTCAAATCTGACCAAATCGGGTCTAAAAGCACTAATACCCTAGGTTTTGGATGGTCTTGCAGAAATTCTCGGGGCTAATGCCCCTCGAATTGTCCACCAGGCAATAGACCACCGAGACCATCCAAAACCGAGGGTATTAATGCTATATATATAGACCATGCTTGGTCCTTCCGGCAACTTCCGGTTTAAGTAACGGTGGTCGGCGGCACCATATTGCATGGGAAAAGTTGGAAATAAAAGGTGTAGAGGTTAGTGAATCTCAGTTGAATCTTACCAAATCTGGTGGAAATCTAATATATTTTGCAATACTGGTTTATTGATAAAGAAATACATACTGCCCATCCTCGAGTTTGGAAACTTTCTTTTTCTTAATGAGGAAAAACATTGAAAACCAAGATTAGAAGAACCTGGAACAGAGCACTAAGAGTAGCATTTTGTTATATTATCAACATGTGGGTCAGATTTTCAGAAAATGTACAATTGGCAGCTCTACACATTTAGGAAATTCTGCTGAATTCTGCAGAAACATGATGAATACTTGGTACATCAGAGTATATTTGGTTTCGCATTGACTTAAAGTATCAGTTCTGTTATGTTAAACTGCATTTTGACGCTCATTTTTGTCTTAAATGTGAGTTATTTGAGAGGATTGGTGGAAGTGAATTGTACATTTTCTGAAAATCTGACCCATGTATGTGAGACCTCTAGCAAGTCCAGGGTCACAAGTCTAGGGTCACACGTCTAGGGTCACACGTCTAGGGTCACAAGTCTAGGGACGCTACCATACCTCCGGGTGGGGAATAAAGACTTCAGTCTATGAGCAACTCATCCTTGTATTAACATCTATCATATTGCTCCCCTAATACTCATGGCTCATGGCTCATCTTAACTAATATTCACATCCTTAGTATAGAGAACCTCTCTATACAACAATTTGACAATCATTTTAGTACCAGAGAGCTAACTGAAAAATCAAAGCTACTACCCCTCGAGAACAGGGCAAATGTTGTATGCCTCAAATTAATATATGACCGTCGCAACAGCTATGAAATGCTTCCGTTTGAGAATGTAAATCTTTGTAATCAAAGAGCTAGCATGTTGAAGATCTTTCAGCCAAAAAAAAACAAAGGGAAGTATTTATTTGAAAGGGAGAAAACTATGGAACATTTTACCAGATGAGATAAGGGGAGATGTAGACCGAGTCAGATTCATTATTAAAATGAAGAACTGGGAAAATGAACGATATGTAAAGGGAGTAGATGCCCGGGAGGTGTGAAGAAGCTAAATATGTTCATTCTTGTGTCTGCTTAAATAGGATCTATGATATCGGAACATTGTGAATAATATGTAGTCTTAATAATTTATGACTTAGGCATAGTAGAAACTTTAAAATTGTTGTTCTTGTTGTAGCTGTTTCCAAGAGTAGTTGTAGTTTTGTTATTTTTTTTTAATAAATTTTATTGGATCCATTTTCATAACAATGATAATTCCATGGTAGTCCAGAAAAAAAAATTTAGAATCATAAACGATATACAGTACAATGAAGCAAATTGTGTTCCTTCTACAAATTAATTTAGATGATTTAAACATTTAAACCAGATCTTTAATACGATTATAATATTTTGATATTATACCTTGTTGTTTACGTTACAGGTTCTCATCATTTCAGTACTATAATATAATAGCAATGATATACATATAATTCAATAAACACATCGATTTTGGGGGGTTTTTCTCCTCAAAACACAAAACGTAGCAGTTATCGTAGCAGAATGGAGACTAAGTCACATTAATTAATAAGACTGTAAAATGGGCACTGTATGAAAACTTCTCTGAGGAATAGTGCGTCTTTTCCAAAAAATTGTTTAAATATTGCCCAAAATGAAATAAAAAACAATATTTCCTTTTGTAGTGAATTACCCGGCCGGTTCGTGATCGCAGTTCGAGTAACAACACCAAAACCCAGATCTAATGGTCCTTGCTAGCAGTCTCTCGTTTATTACCAATTATAATCACACAAGTCCAGGGCACTCTAATAACACAGTATAGAGTTGTGTATATACAACGGCAACATAACCCTTTAGATAAGAAACAACCTGATTCTACTGGGTGTTTAAATATAAGAACAAGTGCAAACAAATGAGATCAATACTGTAAAATACCATAAACAAGAGCCTCACAGGCACACAGCGCCACCTGTTACATAAATGCAATAATCCAATACCTTCCGGACAAGTCCGGCTATTACCCGGCTGTGTCAGCTGATACCCGGGTCATGTTTGGAACATGCCCGGGCAGCACTGCAGCGAGCGGACAAACCCAACTCACCACAATGCCCCCTATCCTTTTTCTTTTAGGCGGGTCCAACCGACACAGACAAATACATGACTGTTTACATAAGGTTGCAAAATGAATATCTGCCAACACAGTAAAAAACCCATACATGAGTTATGAAAGGTTTACCGGATACACAATACAAGATACACACGCGGTGGAAAACACAAGAATGAAACATACAGCATAAAAAGGTATAAATCACCGAACTTCGTCTGCCTATATCAGAAGAACAGGACGAAGAAAATATATTTACTGTCTTTCAAATGATGTTCCACGGCACAATCCTAGGTATCTGGAACAAGTCCATCTAAAACGATGAAGTAAATCACGCTCCAGTTAATCCTTTGAGTATTGTTTATAATGTCCGGTAAGCACAGTCTAGGTAAGTCCAGGGAAGGCAGGAGAAGAAAGGCATAGCACTGCTAGCAAGGTATCACCACGTTCAGCATCTGTCCGGGTAGTCACATGGAGTAGTCACCCGCTGGGTAATGACGCTCCCACGCCGCCGTCAGATTCACCAGATATAATCAATTAAACACCAGATATAGCCATTTATCATCCACGACACCTCCTATTTATACATATGAATTACATTGTTTTAATCTCCTCGTCTTCATCACCAACCGAGAGCATACCTTCACTACTACCTTCACCGAGTAACTTAGCCTCCTCGGCCGGGTTTGGGTAACCAGTGTCTGATTCGGTCGCACCATCTTGCTCTAACCGCTGAGCGTCCAGCGCCGCCGATCGAGTGGGAGTAGTCTCCACAACCCCTTGCGCGTATGAACTATTTACAAACACCATGTCCGGCCTACCTTGGTGACCAGCAGGCGAACTACTCTGCAACGGGGGTTGGTTGCGAGGAAAACCGGGTGGAATGCTTCCTGAGGCACTCAAACTACCCACACCTGCTCCAATGCCAGCAGCCGAAATACTATCAACCAGGTTACTAAACGCTCCCATACCCGGGTGTTGAGGGGGTCTATATTGCAAGCCCGCCATCATAAAGTTCCGATCGAAAACCCTCGAAGGAGTTGGAGGGGGCCTGGCCATCTGTGCCTCCCGGCTCATACCCATTTGAGACATATCCATTTGCGAGTGAGAGGCAGAAGGCTGCATCTCATCGACCATATATTCCCGGCTCATATCCAAGGGATTGTAAGCAGTTGACTGCATTAAACTTTCCCTCATCATTGAGCGGAACACACTAGCCATGGCATTCCGGTTCTCTGCAATCACCGAGTTAAGAGTCTGCTGCAGCACATGAGGCACAGCCGGATCTCTAGTGTCCAGTTTTTCACCAGCTGGAGAAGCAGTGACAGAAGGTTCGATTATCCTGTCTGTTCCGACCGATTTGTCAACTCCTGGCTCCACTTTCTTCCTTTTTGGAGCAGGAGATGCCCGTTCGTTCTCCTCCATCGTAGCCAGTTTTTCCTGTAACGACAGGATTTCCTCCCTTGACCGGGCATCAACATCCTTATAGAATTTGAGTTTCGCCTCTAATTCCTTAACCCTTTTCTCCAGAGCTGGGATCCGTTCCGCAGCAACCCTGCACTTTTCCAAATTCTCCAGTGGCCGACAAGCAAAGTCCACAGCTGACTGGATTCTTTTCATAGCCGTGCATGTAGCCGCCTGGATGTCGGCAAAACCATCGTCCATAGCCCCGGACACTCCCTGTAGAGAGCGTTGCACCTCACCAGATTTAGGTAATTCCATACTAGGCGAATAATCCACAGTCTCCTGTGAATCATTGCAACCACCTGTATGATCCAAATTGCCCATCGCCGAGGTATTGGCAGCATGGACCACATTTGAAGCAGGAGCAGCGGGTAATACTACTCCTGTATCCACAGAACCGGGTACAGTGTCCGGGTTAACACCAATCGCCGCAGAGGGGCCGGAACCACCACCTCTAATCACTTTTCCTCTCGGGCCAGCTAAGTCCCAAGCACCAAAGAGAGGGGGAGGGGCAATTGGAGCGTTGGAAATCTTTTTCCCAACCACCTTACTACTCCGTTTTCCAAGTTCGATTCTCTCCATATCCAAAACACCAAGTTTGCTATAACGCTGACAGCCAAAATTAGGAATTTCGTCTGTCAGAACGCTAAAACCAACAGCATACTCCCTAGCTTTTGGTTTACCATCTTTATGAGCGACCATCAAATGCCCCACCATGTCAGAACGCCTGTCCAGACGGACGTTGCATGACATGGCGTGTGCACATGTCAATACTAACACAGCCGGGCAGTGCTCCTCGCACAGGTGCCGAAAGAAGCGCTCCCGGGTGCGGTATCGCTTCACTCCTCCCTTATTCAACTCCGAACCAGTGTAACGGCAATAGGTGAATGGACACCTAAATCCGGGCTGCCACAACGAACACACACCTTCCAGTTTGTTCTTGACCATCCCACTAATGACGGTATCACTGGTCTCTGCACGACCAGACCAGTTTTTCAGGAAATGGAATCTGGCCTCGTATTCCTGCATCATAGGCGCTTTATCCCAATAATCATGTAGACATTCGTCCTCATCTTCCGACTCCGGGCACTCAGGCACAATCAACTTAGAATCGTTATCCTCAGCCGGATCGATATCTGCCACGTTCCGCTGAGTTAACTTAACCCTTTCCAACAATCCCCGGCGTCTATAGCGGTCAGCGCTCCTGATAGGAAAGTCAGTATCATACTGATGTTTCGGCTGACCTTTCCAGTGTGTGCCCTGATGAGCTCTCCGGATATCTTCCACCGTTTGTAAGGAGTTAATGCTACTACTCCTAGACCTCTTGACCTTAGGGGGGTTAGTAGTTTGTACCAACTTCCTTCCCCGGCTAGTACCACCAGCGGCAGCGGCCGCTGCTACAGTAGGGAATTCCTCATTCTCCTCCATCTCTATGTCACTACCCGGTTGCTGCCCGGGGTCAGTCGCGGCTGACTTAGGCTTAGCCTTGCCGGACTTACCCGGGTTAACATTTCCAGTTTTCTCGCCAGACTTTGGTTTCCTTTCTTTATCCGACTTCTTCCCAGTTTCTTTCCTATCCTCGCCAGAACCAGTTTTCTTGTCTTCCTTCCTACCCTTGCTGTCTGAAGAAGACTGCCGAGAACGAGATCTAGATTTGTCTCTGTTCTCCTTCTTCTCCTTAGGCCGGGAGGTATGTCCAGTTTCCTTCTCACCATGTTGCTCAGGACCAGCCTCACGACCCTTGGCCTGAGTCGTCACCACTGTCTCCTCGACTGGGGTGATATCGCCACCACCAGTATCACCACTTTCCACCTCCATGTCGACCTCGGCATCAGCCATGAGAGTCACCAATGTAAACTGCGTACAATTCAACCTCGTACCTTGTACACACAAACAATAAGGGACAAACTTTTACTTTCTTTGGGGCAAGTTTCAATTCAGTTTCTAGAAAGACACCATACACGTGTGCCCTGAACATTACTCTGCCACTGACTGCCGACTCACGCTCCGTCCTCTGACCTCGATGCGCCAACCACCAATCAGAACGCTGGGACACATCCCAAAATAGCACTCTCTCCCTGTCACCGAGCTGGTTTCAATCGCAGCCCCCTCGTGGCGACCTACAAATACACCCGCCAACTCCAAGTCAAGTTATTCATGTAACCGGGCCACCGAGCATGGCACTAGAAACCATCTTAATCAAGCCATTCAGTCCTGACACCCAATAGGTTGATTTAATCCCATTTGATACATGCAAACAGGCGTGTATGGAAGAAACTACACCATGATCAAACAATTAGAGGCCAGGAAAGCATGCACCTGAAGCATCCACGTATAGCTACTTGCATTAGCACAGAAAAGTGTCTACCGCAAACATTCCCCATGCATCAACCAATGTACTTCTCGTTGTGTCATTTTTTAGCACCAGTCGACGAAACAATAAACCTTATTTGAATCCCAATCTGTCAGGCTGTCTTACATTTCTCTGAGGACGTTTTAGTAAATACTCAGATTTAACCAATTTGTCCAGAGCCTTAGGTAATACCTTATCAACATCAGAAACCAGATTTTCTTCCTCTACATCACTTTCTGAGCTCGACTCACCCGAAGACAGTGCAGCGGGTAGAGGCGGTTTATCCCCCACTGCTACAGCCTTAGCTTTGGGCGGCCGGCCACGTCTCTTCACATGATGGACAATTCGGTCGCCCGGAGTAACCTCAGGAGCTTCAGTACCCGGCATTACCTTCCCGTCTGGGGCAACTCGGATAATATCTCTCCCGGCAACCAGTTGTTTCTGATACTCCGGGGCGCGGTGCAAGTTTGTTACCTGGACCGGTTTACCATCTGAATTGAAAGCTTTTTTCAATAAATTACCATTCCAACGAAGAAGACCATCTGTTGTTCTTAATTCATAAGTACACCCTTGAACTCTCCTTACCACCTCAAACGGGCCATCCCATTTGGGTCCATATTTCTTCTGCGCTAATGGTGTTGCATAGCGCCACACGATATCACCAGCCTGAAACACCTGGGGTCTAGCCCGTCTATCGAAATATCTTTTCTGATAGACTGCAGCATGACCCAACCGTTCCCTTACAAATTTATGCCCCTTCCTCAACAGTTGTCTTATCTCCTCCACAAATGCAGTGTGGCAGGGAAAGTCAACATCTCCAGTTAATGTGCCATATATGATATCAGCCGGAGTAACCAGCTCAGTACCAAATACAACACTATTTGGCGTGCAATATGTGCTTTTATGTACCGCACCCCTGTACGCGTGGGCAATACAGGGTACCAGCAGATCCCAGTTTACATCATCGTACTCTGTTAAGCAAGAGAGCTGCTCTACCAAGACTCTATTAAATCTCTCTACCTGCCCATTCGCCATCGGTCTGTAGGGAAGAGTCATCAGCTTCTCAATATCCAACATTTCCAACAATTCCTTCAACAGAGCTGACCGGAATTCCGGAGCCCCATCTGTCTGCAGGGACAGGCGGTCCATACCTCAATATCCACTCAGTGAACAACGCCATAGCACAAGTTGCCGCAGTGTGATCCGGCAAGGGATATGCCTCAGCCCATTTTGAGAAGTAGTCAGTAACCACCATTACACAGACATTACCTCTCGGAGTCTTTTTAAATGGACCAATTATATCCAAAGCGACCCGGCTCCAACGCACTCCATGTAATTCCTTTCTCAGTGGAGTAATGCCTTTACCACCCCTGCTTTTGCAAGAAGCACAAGCTTCACAGCCTCTTACCCAGTCAGCTATATCCAAGTTCATCCGGGGCCAGATAAATTTCTTTAACGCCGCCTGGTATGTCTTGAATTCGCCAAAGTGGACCGAGAGCTTGTTCCCGTGCAAAGTCTGAAACAACTCCTTCCTCAAGCAGAATGGAACAGCCGCTCTTGTATACACCACACCATTGTCGCTTTCCCATTTCACACACAATAAACCATCTATCAACTCCATTTTAGGTAGCAGCTTAGCATAGAAGCAATATTCGTCATCCTCAGCCAATAGATCCTTTTTCTCCGGGCAAGGAGCATTGCTTTCTAGCAAGGCTGCTATCCTCTTCAATATCCCATCCTCAGCTTGTGCCTGTCTTAACCGATCGCCAGTCAATTGCGCAAATATTTCATACTCCATTGTCATCACAGCAATAACCGCATCATGCTCACCGCAGTCAGGGCAATCTTCCGGACAGGTAATCTCGATAATGCATCGGCATTCGAATGATTTTTCCCAGCCCGATGAGAAATCTGCTTAGCTGAAATACCATAGTGTTGAAGAGTAGTTAACCAACGAGCCAACATACGAGATGGGTCTTTAAAGGTCATCAACCATCGTAACGAGGCATGATCCGTTCTAAGAACGAAGTCTTCCCTCCCTATGATGTAGTGTTGGAATTTACCCAAATACGTTAGCACAGCCAACAACTCCCTCTTCTGTAGCGCAATAATTCCGATGAGCTCGGCTCAGACTATTACTTGCATAGCTGAGTACAACCTCTTTACCCTCCTGAATCTGAGACAGAACTCCGGCCATACCAAATCCACTGGCATCTGTATCCAGGATTATAGTACCAGCCGGTTGCGGGTATCCCAGAACAGGAGCTCTAGTCAACAATTCTTTTAAACGACCAAATGCCTCCAAACATTTTTCAAAAACCACCCCTTTTGTCTTTGAATTAGCTCCTATCACCAGAGCTTGAATAGGTTCAGCATTCTCAGAGAACTTAGGCATAAATTCCCTATAGTAAGACGCGAACCCTAAAAACTGACGTACCTCTCGTACAGTAGAGGGCACTGGCCATTCCCGGACTCGGTCTAACTTAGAGGGGTCTGGCCGGATCCCCCCTTCAGACACTATCCGGCCCAGGTATTGCACTTCCAGTTTAAAGAATTCGCACTTCTTGGGTTTCAATTTTAGCCCATAAGACCTAAGTCTCTGCAAGACTAATTTAGTATTCTGCAAAGTTTCATCCAGGGTCCTACCAAATATAATTATATCATCCAAATACACCAAGCAAACCTTCCAGCGCAGACCCGACAGCATTTGTTCCATCATGCGCTCAAAGGTAGCCGGGGCATTACATAAGCCAAAGCTCATGACCTTAAATTGATACAAGCCCATAGAGGAGACAAAAGCGGTCTTCTCCCGGCTAGCTGGATCCATGGCAATTTGCCAATAACCACTTTCCAGATCCAGTGTGACAAACCATTTATTACCTCCCAATGCATCGATACATTCATCAATTCTGGGAAGAGGGAAGGAGTCCTTCTTTGTGACGGCATTTAATGGCCTATAGTCTACACAAAACCTGTCAGTACCATCTTTCTTCTTCACAATCACAATACCAGCCCCCCAAGGACTATTACTCTCTTCAATTACGCCTTTATCGAGCATATCCTGTATTTGTTTCTCCGCCGCCTCCCGCTTAGCCGGCGGTAACCTTCTGCAATCGGACTTAATTGGAGCTGCATCTCCAGTATCAACCCGGTGCGTTACTACATTAGTATGACCCAATATTTCACCCGGTAACCGAAAACAATCCTTGTAGGACAGCAATAATTTTAACAGTCTTCCTCGATCAACCGCCCTGACCAAATCTGACCCTATCACCAACTTCTCCAGGGGACAACTATCACCAAGAGGCATTGGGACCTCCGGTTCCAGTAATTCCACATCCACGATAGGTGAATACTTATCATTAGCCAATTCTCCCTCTATAGCCGTGTGTAGTTCAACCAGTATTGGTTCTCCCGTCGGGTTAGTTACCAATAACGTATTTCCGATTTGCGTTTCCATAACCGGATCATTATATTCCAGGAAACTTCCCAATTCAGAGCCGTTTGGGGCAAAGATCTGGCCTCCACCGGGGGACCCAAGAACTCCACCTGAGCAAACAGACGAGAAAGCGTCCACGAAAACACTCTCAGTCTTATTCACTACCAGAGATCCACTTTGCAATGGTCTGCACGCTACGGTGTGTTCACCATCTTCCAAGGTGAATTTGCCCGACCAGTCTGAATTACACTGGTGTAAAAATATAAAATCCATACCCAGTATTCCAGCCTCTATACCTACTAAACCACTCACAACCAGACAGTTGAGAGCAAACCATTGATCACCTACTCCTAATGCAACTCTTATGCAACCATGTGTAACCAGGTTATGTCCGGTGCCAGCATAACACGTCACTCTACACGGTATCAAGTGAGGTCTCACTGACAGCTGGTCAAATACACATTTCTTAATCAGTGTGCATTGAGCACCCCAGTCCACCAAAAACTGTCCGGTTACATTCCCTACAGTTACACTCACATACCACCTTTCCTCTATTCTGGGACAAAGCAGATCAGAGATTTGTATGCCATAGTCCTGAAGGTCATATGCCATAATCTTGTGTAACCTAGTACCCCAACAACCACTTTCAAACCTCAAAATTTGTCCGGGTACACAAGAATAGCCCGGGTCTCCACCCCGGACGCTCACAGCCGAGCATAGCACCAGAACTGACCATTGTAAAGAACGATCTGTGTGACTTGTTCCCCGAGAACTTTCCCGTTGGGCGTCCCCTAGCTTCCCGGGGCACACCTCCTGCTCCCCGCCGGCCAACTCCGCCTTCACTATATGACCAGGTATGGCATGCATAGAACTCAACCGGGCACTTCCTACGCCTGCTTGGAAGGCCCTAGCGCGTTTTCCGCCTCCTCCTTCTCCTTCAACTTGGCCATAAACCGAACCACCCCTTCCATAGCTGCAAGGTGCTGAACTTGCTTCTGACACTGTCGGAACAGGTGGCCTTCTTCTCTACAAAAATAACACACAGGTGGAGGTTTATCACCTGTAGCACCACTCTTGTATGGATATTTCTTCACAAACGGTTTATTTCTATTTTCTCCATTTCCTTTATTTCTAGCTTGCCAAGCTTTAAATTCGAAGAAATCAGCCGAGTCAGTAGAGACACCCGTTGCTCCTGTAGCCTCTACTATAGCCAACTCCCTAGATTGTGATTGGCCCAACCCAACTTCCATGGTCGATATTGGAACTAATCTAGTAGTTTCTTTGCAAACATCCCTGTATCTAGTGGCACTAGCACCCACCAACACTACATTTTTAGGATTTTGTAGCGCCACATATTTCGCCATTTCCGGATCCATCAAACCATCTAGGAATACTTTGATGGCCATGGAATGCAATGTCGAATCCCATTCACCAAATGCGTATAAAGCCTTTAAAGATACCAGTTGAGCAAAGTTAGAAGGACTTTGATTAGCCGTTTGACACAGAGCAAAGAATTCTCTCTGCCTGGTATCAGCCGGTTTCTCATTTTCGTACTCATAATCCATCATATCAAATACTTCATCCAGTGTATACTTATCAGCTTTTAACACCGCTATATTTGGCATGTGATCGGACACCGCAGCCATTAATTGCACTTTATAAGTGTCATCATCCCAATTCATGGCTCTGGCTACCGATAAGGTTGACCGATGATACTCCCGCCAATCCTTTTTACCATCCCATATCGGAAAATTCAATGGTTTGGGTTTTAATTCCGGTTTACTCATGTTACGACCAGGTTTACCATACGGTACCTTACTCTGCACCGGGTCATAAGTAGCTGCCGGGTCCATAGAGCGACGCATATTACGCCTCGCCACTGGATTACCACTCTCGCCCGGGTTTTCATCAGTACCGACGGTATTATCCGGGGGAGCGGTCACACGACCAGAGTCAGTATCGCCCTTATTTTTATATAACACTACTTCCTTCTTCTCGGGGTCCCGTGACCCGCCCCGATTAACTTCCACATTTCCACACCGGCGAGACTGACCAAATTCGGGTAACTCACCCATGATACGGGCATAGGTATTATCGGACAACTGGGGAGGCTTCCTAAATGGAGTGCTACTATAGTTTCCCCGGCTAGCGGGTGAATCACACTCCTTAGCTGCCTTCAACTCTTTAACCAGTTCCTCCATCCTATCTGCCTGATCTTGGATAACCTGTCATAACTCTCTATCTTCCTCCTGTACCTTAGCTAGATCTTTTGCTGTCCTAGCAGCAGCTTCTAGCGCATCTCGACTATGTCTAGCCGAAATAGCAACCGATTCATTCATTCCATCAATTCGTCGACGCTGCGAGCCAATAAGAGTGTCCATTTTGTCAAAAGTCATCCGCCTACCCGCTCCCCTCAACACATCATTTCTCCACATCCAGGTCAAATCCTGCTCTTCCTCATCATACCAAGCCGGCTTTGGTGGAGGCGGAGAACATGGAGGAACTATAGGTCCAGGTTGCCTCTTACGTTGACCAACCACTTTATCAAAACCAGGGCCAGGTGTTAAACCTACCCGGGAGATACCCCTACCTCGCCCGGCTGTCCTATAGACTGCAGGAGGAGTTGAATGAACCATAGCAGTAGCTCCGCCCCTTTCTACAATAACCTCCGGATTGTCCCTGACCTCATCATAGTCAGTCCAATCTGCCATTTTATATCCGGATGCTATCCAATTAGGTCTACCAGTTTCGTCCTCATACTGGACCCGTCCTCTTCCTCTTCCAAACATAAGTTTGGCGAGTCTCACCCCACTTCTAGCAAAAACTAGTGGTCACGGCACCAAATTGTAGTGAATTACCCGGCCGGTTCGTGATCGCAGTTCGAGTAACAACACCAAAACCCAGATCTAATAGTCCTTGCTAGCAGTCTCTCGTTTATTACCAATTATAATCACACAAGTCCAGGGCACTCTAATAACACAGTATAGAGTTGCGTATATACAACGGCAACATAACCCTTTAGATAAGAAACAACCCGATTCTACTGGGTGTTTAAATATAAGAACAAGTGCAAACAAATGAGATCAATACTGTAAAATACCATAAACAAGAGCCTCACAGGCACACAGCGCCACCTGTTACATAAATGCAATAATCCAATACCTTCCGGACAAGTCCGGCTATTACCCGGCTGTGTCAGCTGATACCCGGGTCATGTTTGGAACATGCCCGGGCAGCACTGCAGCGAGCGGACAAACCCAACTCACCACACTTTCTCATATCAGTCAGTCATATCTTATCAATATAGGTCTATCCTAATTACCTAATTAACAATCAATTAGTAATCTATTAATGACCCCATACTGTACCACAATGGGGTGGGGGCTGGGGGTGGGGCTGGGGGTGGGGGCTGGGGGTGGGGCTGGGGGTGGGGGCTGGGGGTGGGGCTGGGGGTGGGGGCTGGGGGTGGGGCTGGGGGGTGGTAACAGTGGCGGGTCTAATTAACAAGTGCATTATTGTCGTTTACAGCCGTGTGGGTGGCGCCACCTGGGAGGACAGAGCAGTACTTCATCATATTGACCAAGGTGACCTGGGTGGAGGCAGTGCGCATGTGCAGGAGTTATGGCGCCGCCCTGGCGGAGTTCTCTACACTGGAGGAACTGGTCAAGTTCCGGGAGAAGGCGTATGAGGGCGCAGCAGCTGGTAAAGTTGGGTTTTATTACTTGTGATGTGTCACAGGGAAATGAGTTACAAGTTGCCAAAATAATATTCTTTTGATTTGATTTGAAAAAATATTTCTATTCAGGACTGCAGACGTTACATTGAAGATGCTGTTCTCAGAATTGCCTGATGTTATAAAAAATTATTACAGTATTTTAGAACATATTCCAAGAGATGACATTGTGGAAGTTATTATTTATATAATTTATATAAAAGACAATCAAGTTATTATAAATGATACGTCACATAGAGAGGCATAGTTAATTAAGTTAATCAAATTACATTTACATAGACAAGATAAGAAGAGACATCAAATTTTCATTTGAGCATACATTGAATATCATACGAACAAAAGTGCTGCAGGTTTACACCTAGACAGTAATAGTATGACAAGAATAAAATCATTTGTTAAAAACATAGGTATAGCGACGTGCTCTTTCAGAAATCCGTAGAGTATTACATATTTATGTCAAAAGAAAAGATATATTATCAGTACTTGTACTTTCATTCAGATTATAAGGTTGAACTAGTAAACAACAAGCGATCAGGTCAAATATTAAAGCACATATGTGGAAGTCTTATACACAGGTATGAGGAAAATCACTCAGACTCTCACAAGCATGCAACAAAAAAGAGAAAAGGTGTGAATAAGTGTAAACATTCAATCAAGGTTCCACAGTGATAGCATAGATCTCATTGCCAAACATAGTTGTTATTGTAGTGTCTCGTTATTTCCCCATACCCTAGTGGCTATGGAACTAGTGCAAATAACAACACAACCAGGTTCTAACGGTCCTCGCCAGCCAAGTCCTTTATTATACCAAACACACCTGCCGCGGTTGGAGCTCGGAGAGCCTCTGCCAACCCTTACAACTTGTGGCAGTAAGATATATGAATGACAAGCATCTCAATAGTAAAAGGTGTTTATAAGGACATGCAGAACAGTACCAGAGCAAATCATAAAAATAAGTTATAAATGCATATCAATAAGTAATTACGACCTCTGTCGGAACATATAAGAACTGCAGCCCCTGGCCTCTCGTCTGTAGCCTAACGGGAGAGCATCCGGAAACCCCGGAACATGGTACCGGACAGAGTCAGAACCAGCCTGACTCTCGCCGGCACCACATTATGGCATTAATAAGTTTTCTACATTTCTACTCTACCAGAGTTAATAAAGCCCTCAAAATGAAGTTTTTTAAGAGCGTTTTTAAAGGTCTTGTTATCATCAATTATCCTGATTTTCTCTGGCAAACGGTTCCAAGAACCAGTTAATCTTCCCAGCATGCTTCTTTTTAGTCTATGTTTTTTCCATCTAATTGCATTTATCTTTCTCTGGAATCCGTTTCTAAGTAAGTGTCCAGGATTTGTATCTGTAAAGGTACCTGTCATCTTTAATAGATTCAGGGCTCGTAGCTCACGCCTTATAGCTAGAGGTAGTAATTTACATCTTACATGCATATTAAAAATACCCTAGCTGTAATATGTTTTACCATATATCAATCGAAGGGTTCTATTTTGCAATTTCTGCAGCCTAATGTAATTGGCCTTGGTAGACAGATCAATAAACACACATGATTTTTCAATAATAGGGAGAATAAAGGTCTTATAGATTAACAGGCATCTATCATGATTTAACGAATGTTTCACTCTGGAGAGTCGTCTGATATAGTTACTGGCAATGCCATAATTACAGCTAATTTGTTTTTGCATAGAAAGATTACTACACAACCATGTTCCCAAATACTTGAACTCTTGTACATAATTAACTACACATTGATTTAGGTAAACAGGGCATGGGTTTCTAATATAAGCATCCAAATTACCTTTGAATATTAAGATTTGCGACTTTTTTGCATTCGCCTGAAGACAATTTTTAGAGGCCCAGTCACCAAATTTGTGTAAGTCGTTTTGAATAACAAGAAAGGAATCGCAAGTATTGGTGTACAGATGGCACAATTGTTCGCGTACATCACCGATTTACCATGAAAATTAACGTTCTCCAGATCATTCATGTATATACAAAAGAACAACGGCCCCAAGATACTGCCTTGGGCCACACCGGCCCTCATAACAATCTTGTCAGATATGTGACCGTTAAAAACCGTTCTTTGAGTTCGTCCAATACAGTAAGAGGATAGCAGGAAGCAGTAAGTTGATATTTACGCTATTAAAAGCTTTTGATATGTCTAGGAAAGTTACAGCAGAGTTTAATGAATTATCCTTATACAATAAAAGTAGGTCCATTAAGGATTTCAGGGCGGTGTCAGTTCCCTTTCCCCTACGAAAGCCATGTTGTACATCCGACATAAGGTGATTAGTTTCTAAATAATCGGTTAGTTTTTTCACCACGATTTTTTCAAAAATTTTGCTGATCATAGGGGTACATTTTATTGGGCGGAGATCGTTCAACTTTCTGCCATTCTTTACTTTTGGAATGAGTGTACATACACCATCTTTCCAGGATTGGGGATAAACTCCCGTAATTCTGATCCGATTAAATAATGATACAATGTTATCGATATCGGCAACTAAAAACATTTTAAGCAGCTTTGCCTTGAGTCCTACAATACAAGACGATTTGGAAAAATCCATATCTCTTATTACTTCCTTTATATTATCATTAGTAATGGGGTCTTCCCAGGAAAATATATTTCGAGTAACTCAGTAATTCTGAAATATCAACTGAAGAGATGAGAACAAGCTGAGTCCAATGATGGTATAGTCTGTCCGAGAAGTAGTGGACACGTGATTCCTTTGTCCCTTAAACACATCTTGTCAATAAATTACTTTGAAAAATATAAATTTAGCGACTTGTGACTCATTTTCCTCTAACACATCACATTTGTCGATTTTGACATGCCTCAAATTTGAAAAGATACGAAGAAACGGATTCCAATTGTAATAAATGTTAGGACATCTAATAAGTATTTCTATATTTTTAATGTTGATATTTCTATTTTTGAAAATCAAAGTGTGGAATATTTCTTGTTGAACAATCACTAGTTAAGTACGGTAAGTAAGTGTACTTGATAGATGACCTTAGAACTTGTGAATAAATGACTGAAAAATGGGTCAGATTTTCAGAAAATGTACAATTGGAAGCTCTATACGTTTAGGAAATTCAGCTAAATTAAGCAGAAAAATGATGAATACCGGGTATATCTGAATATATTTGGTATTGCATTGATTAAAAGTATCAGTTCTGTTACGTTAAACTGCATTTTGAAGCTCATTTTTGTCCTAAATATGGGTTATTTGAGAGGATTGGCGAAGGTGAATTGTACATTTTCTGAAAATCTGACCCAAATAGTATTACAACGTGTGACTCATCTTCCTGTTACACATCACAAATGTGCAAACTTTTCATAAAATGCACAATTTGCAGCTGTACACATTTAGTAAATTTTGCTAAATATTAGGCTGCAATTTGGTCAATACTAGGTAAATTCGAGTATATTCGGCATTGCATTGATTCTAGCAATCTGTTTGGTTAGGTTGAACTGTCTTTTGAACTTTATTTTCATCTAAAATTTAGGTTATTTGAGAGGATTGGTGAAGTTGAATTGTACATTTTCTGAAAATGTGACCCATAATCTCAATACATGTATATCATGTACCGTCAAGCACTGGATCAACAGGTCTACCCTAATTCTTTCATTATTTGTTATTTTCTACTGATTTATACTGGGTTAATAAAACTTATTTGAGAGGATTAGTGAAGTTGAATTGTACAGTTTCTGACTTCTTTCCCCTACAGCTGTTGGGGGCGCTCCAGTGTATGTCGGTGGGCGACAAGATGGCGACACCGGGGTATTTGTATGGACAAGCACAGGTCATGTGATCCCTCTTGTAGCCCCCTGGTGGAGCCCGGGGGAACCCAGCTGGCCCCAGCAGGAGAAGTGTGCGGCAGAAAGCCTTGGTGACGACATCCAACGCTTGTCTGACGTCAGATGTACAGGAGCTACGTGGGTCCAAGGCATCATGTGTGAAATATAGACTCTGCAAGGTTTGGTAGTTTTATGGGGCGACTCCACTAGAGAGAAACACGACAAATGTTGTTGTTGCCCACTAATTTGTTGCAACAAATATCCATACAGAAACAGTTTCCAGAGAATGTGGCAACACATCTGACACTCCTTCATTTGCGTTTCCATTGCAAACATGAAATGAACTAATGTTAGTGGGCAACAAACAAATTTGTCGCCGCCATTTTTCCTCTAGTGGACTTATTAGCAAGGGTTGAAATGTACACCCTTGACTGTAGGCTAGTTCAGCTGATATTTCTCTCCTTCCTTGTAACTATGATATAATTGTAGTGGCTTTACAATCCGCCAGGTGGCACCAGTTCATGAAGAGCTAGTGTGCTTACTTTACACCAGGGGTCTCCCATGCACTGGGGCCGGGTTTTGTAAAGTAATTCTTATTCTCCCTTCTATAGTAAAATCATTAATAATCCCGAATATAGACCAGGGAGATATTTTCTGTTCTTCAACGAATAGACAGTTGTTAAAAAGGTTAGACTCTCTGCTCAACTCAGTAGTGAGATCGATATTTAACATGAAAAAGAGAAACACATGTAGAAAGGGAAATAACAAGTTTAAATATATTACCCAACTAGAAGCCATTCGAAAAAAAGAAAAATTCTCAAAATGAATCGCCCCAAATCAGGATTGTATCAAAACAGCTTTCTTTATAATAATAAGGCTAAGATGGCCTGGAACTCAACTGAGAAACCAACTGGCCATATAGAATCAAGGAAACATTTCAGGAAAGCAATAACACATAAATAAGGAAATAAATAAGTAGATGAAGGCCTCTCTCAGGGAGTAAATCGAAATAATAACTCTGTAACTCGCTGTAGCGGAATCTAAATCATCAAGAGATTTATGCTTGACAATTGATGCATGGTCCTGCAATTATGTTTAACAACCAGGCGATGTCAGATTTTACTTATATGTGATGTGTTCCAGGAAAATGAGTCATAAGTCGCTAAAAATAGATTTTGAGATACCATTAGATTTGAAAAGATGAGATCAAGCTGATTCCAATGATAGTAAACAGTCTAATAATCTTATAAGTATTTCTAGATTTTAAGGTTGATATTTTCGTTTTTGAAAAAAAAACTATAAAATATTTCTGGGGGTCAATAAACAGTAAAATTACTAAATGTAGTCCATATGGTTACCTTTAAAACTAAAGGATGTATTATATAGATATTCCTGAAATTTGATACACCGATTGATATAAGTCTAAGTGATGAACTCCCAAAAAATTAGAACATTCCAATAATGTGATCTTGTGAAAAAACACTTTGAAAAATATCAATTTTGCGACTTATGACTCATTTTCCTGAAACACAACACATATATTATAGTAATAGTTATAACTTTGTCATGTCATTTCGTAAACGAGTTCATATGGTATTACAATTTAATGGGCTACAGACGATTCGACGATTAGTGTGGCTTTTGGGTCAGATTTTTAAAAAAATGTACAATTGGCAACTGTACACATTAATTTTTAGTAAATTCTGCTAAATTTGGCTGCAATTTGGCCAATACCAGGTAAATTCCAGTATATTCGGCATTGCATTGATTCTAGCAATCTGTTTGGTTAGGCTGAACTGTATTTTGAACTTTATTTTCATCTGAAATGTGGGTTAGTTCAGAAGATTGGTGAAGTGGAACTGTACATTTTCTGAAAATCTGACCCACTTATCTAAATGATGTCATTAATATATCATGTTGTAATCCTGTACTGGAACATCAAACACCAGCAACTGTATTATTCCTGTGCTAGAAATCTCTGATCTATGACATATGTGATGTGTTTCAGGAGAATAAGTCATAAGTCGCAAAATTGATATTTTTCAAAGTGTTTTTTCACAAAATCTCTTCATTGAAATGTTCTGATTTTTAGAGGGCTTAGCATTTATAGTCATATGATTATATGTAACAAATTTGGGGATATTGTATCAAATAAATCCTTGCGTTTTGAAGGCCTTCGTGCGGACTATATTTAGTTACTTTACTGGTAATTACCCAACCAGAAACATTGCAAAGTTTGTTTTTTTCAAAAATAAAAATATCAAACATAAAATATAGAAATACTTATGAGGTTATTAGTGTTTACTATCATTGGAATCGGCTTGACCTCCTCTTTTCAAATATGGTGATATCTCAAAATCCATATTTTGCGACTTATGACTCATTTTCCTAAAACGGATCACATATATTGTATATCATTATGTATTGCTATGTATTAGTTCGTCCGATTAAGTGGTCAAGGGAACGGCCGGAAGATCTGGGAATAAACCATCATGGTTCCCAGAGGCCTGCCGACCTGTTCATGTTTGACATCTGTAAACCCTTATTCTATTCTATTCTGATATGTTTCCTGACAAGTCCTTATGTCAATATTTGTATACTTTATTTTGTAATAGTCAAAGGTTTGTTGTAGGAGCAGGACGCGATACTTATGTTTTTAGAAATGTTTTTAAACTTGATGTACTCTGACTGCCTAGGCCTCTCCTGCAGTACTGAATAATGTTTCTTTCTCACATTGTTGTCAACAAATGACAGTAATTTGAAAATCCGATGTTAATAAATAATATCCGATGTTAATATAAATAATATAATATTATATTGTAGTGGTCATGTGTTTTATTATCCTTGAGTCCGAGAAGTGAGAGTCCGGGAGTCTAAAACTGTCTGTTCTTTCGGACTACGCCAGGGGGCAGTGAAGGGCTCTCGGGTTGGTCTGAAGATCCAACCCTGGAATCGTTTATTCCTATTTTACCTGTGTCATCATCTTATCTGTTCTTTGTACCTTTTATTAATATTTTCCCTTATATTTTACATTTGACTCTATTTTGTATAACTTGCTACTTCTGTGATGTCATTTAGCAAAGTATGTATTAAAAACTTTTTTAAAACTTATTAAACATCAGGCAGTTCTGAGAATAACATCATCGATGTAATGTCCTTGTTCATTAATAAAAATGGTTTCAAATCAAATTGCTATACAGCTGGAGTTGCCATTGCCCCTCCCTCCATGACTCATGTACACTGAGGGGCCTATCAGAGATAGAGCCCCGCCCCCTCCAGGAGTTAGCATGTGAGCTTCTCCTGTGAGGGGTTCCAAATGAGTAAGAAATAAACAGTCAAGATTTCAGAATCCTTGGAGTCACTTGTCTCTCATCTTGTCCCTTCTCCTTCTACTTGACTCCCCTGTCTATCTACCAGCTAGCCCCCCAATACAATAATTATTGTATTGCAAAATCAATCTTTATCGAAATATTTATTCATATTGGGCTCAGGAAAGATCAAAGTACAGCGACTGGCGCAAGTTCCTGGATGTTAATGTTGAGATCAGAATCATTGGGTTCCACATGTGGGACTGGAAACAAACTATTGATTAAACAGCGAGTAAACCGTCCAGAAACATATGGGTCAGATTTTCAGAAAATGTACAATTGGCAGCTGTACTCATTTAGTAAATTCTGCTAAATTAGGCTGAAAAATGAAGAATAGAAGGAATATCTGAGTATTTTTGGGATCACATTGATTTAAAGTATGCGAATTGTATGTTTTCTGAAGATGTGACCCATATGATGTGTCGTAGGAACGATGAGATCAGGCTGATTCCAATCATAGTAAACAGTGGACATCTACTACTAATTTCTATATTTTTAGTTTGATATATTTAGTTTTGAAAAATGTTTGCAATATGTCTTGGTCGACATTAACTAGTAAAGTAAATATGAACTAGTAAAGAAGCTAAATACGCTCTAAATAATGACCATAGAAATGCATGAATACATTTGATATATGGGTCAGATTGTCGGAAAATGTACAATTCATCTTTGCCAATCCTCTCAAATAACCCACATTTAAGACAAAAATGAGCTTCAAAATGCAGTTCAACATAACAGAACTGATACTTTAAATCAATGCGATACCAAATATACTCAGATATACCCGGTATTCATCATTTTTCAGCCTAATTTAGCAGAATGTACTAAAATGTGTGGAGCTGCCAATTGTACATTTTCTGTAAATCTGACCCACATAGTCTTGAGAATTAGGACATGTATTCATGTGAGACGATATTCAAAATAATAAAACTGTTAAAGTAGCGTCGAACAGTAAATTTGGGGGTGTCTTTAAACATGCATATTAAGAATTTAAATCCTTTAAGATTTTGATATGTCTCTCAAGAACAAACAATACCCTGAACATTCTTAGAAACAAATGGAAAATTTGAAAATACTAAAGGAAATCACAAATGGCGTAAGTCTGAGAGAGAATTAAAACGTAATTTATCTGCATGCGGATTCAACGGAAGATGTTTTAGAATTGTTTACATTTTCCGTAAATAAGGTTGTATATATCCCTAAACTCTTATGTAAAATTAGTGTTATATGTAAGCATACCTGATATGCGGAGTAGATAACGCCAATTTATTTTTAAAATGTGATATAAACCATATTTGTGCTGAAATAGCGTTACCCCATTTCTCAGGGTTTTAGATATTGTGTATAAAACATTTTCACCTTATTCTCATTAAAAATAAGTTATAAAATATATAAATTAAATTATATATTATATTAAATGTTTCATTCCAAATGATTCACGCGTAATTTTAGAGAAAAAGTTGGGTTACTCACCACATATGTCATGTTTGAAGAAATATATTACTCATGTAGAGTGTACTACATTTTGCGTAAATCTGACCCATATATGAGATGTGTTATTGCCAGACTATGAATCACAAACTCTGTTTGTACAAGGGATGCCCCGGTGCGTGTCTGGTGGTACATTAGCACCCATTAGCTCTTTTAGCCCGCTCTTGTTTTTTTTGTTTTAAATGTTTTTTTATTCAGCCAGAGACATTATGTTGTTATACACTATTCTCAGTGATAGCTGATGGGAAAAGTTAGCTTACATCAAGATAATATAAATAATAATGATAATTTAAGTTAGAAAAAGAAGAAATCTAGTCAGATTTTACAGACACATTTAAAGTTTAGATAAATTATAAAAATAATACAATATAAGAACCATCACCCGGGTATAACATCAATATACCACAGACAACAGAGCATCACGTATAGCAGAAATGCTAGTCAATTGCAGCAAGGCACCGTATGAAGTACGTCCATGGTGGACATTTACGTTTTTACATATGAACTACTGTTGTTAAATGTCTTTGGCCTGTAAGTGAATAAAAAAAAAAGTAATGACTGGGCATTGTGTCTCCCACCAGGGTCGCCACCAGAAGTGCTCACTGCTACCACCTACCTCTATCCCCCTCTTCACTACTTCCTCCCTCTCCTCCTCTTCCTCTCCCCCACTCTCCTCCTCTTCCTCTCCCTCACTCTCCTCCTCTTCCTCTCCCCCACTCTCCTCCAGACGCCATACAGTCGACACCCCTCATCTTTTTTCTTCTACCCACCCTCCCACTCCTTCTCATCATGCGAGTCGGAGCCGTGTATATTAAATTTAATTAACTCATAATTACATCATGTAATTACCTCAACATAATTACCTACTCTTAATTACCTATTGTTTTATTTCCATTGTACGCAACATCTCAACCCTTGGAAATAAATACAATTTCCCATAGCTACTCTCTGGTGTGGGTCCATGGGGGGAGAATCACATAATGGTCTAAACATACCAGAAACACGCAAGAACAAATCCTAAAAAATTCAGATCAATACAAGAGACAAACGACAACTGAATATGGCTAGATCAAGTGCTTAGGCTCTGGAATTTTCCAGAAATTTAAGGTGGTATTATAGGATTTTATACAGACTTTCTTTATCTCCCTTTTAAAAATTAAAGTATCCTCAAGAGTTTTTACTAAAATCGGTAGAGAGTTTCAATAACAATTTACACGTCCAAAAAGGCTCTGCCGGATTTTTTCTTTCCTCCAGGGTATAATACGCTCTTTTATTTTCCAAGAGCTCCAAACAAGCGAAGTTTGAGCAAAACCAGAGCGGTCTAATAGAATAGGTTACTGCACTTTCTATACGCTCTCAAAATTGTACGTTGGTGCTTCTTTTTGACGTTGCGCTAATATCTGCCGTGTTTGATTTGAGCGCAGCAACACAACGTTCTTTCTGCCTGTTAAACGAGCAGACAACGAGCGCACTGAGAGCGAAGGAACCCATTTGCTATTGATTTCATTTAGGAAACAAGCGCACCAGTAGAATCACTCTGCGCTTGTATTGCGCTAAAAATAAAAGCGGACATATAGCGAATAAAAAGCACACTATAAAGAAGCGAAGCAAGAGCGAGCAATGAGCGCAAATACAAGAGATCCAGTGGAATCGCACCTTAAAGGTACGATTCCACTGGCTCGCTTGTATATGTGCTCATGGCTCGCTCTTGCTGCGCTTGTTTATGAAGTGCTTGTCAGTAGCTCTTCATCCGCTAATATTTTGAGCGCAATACAAGCGCAGAGCGATTCTACTGAGATTCTACAGTTGCGCTTGTTTCCTATATTAAATCAATGGTAAATGCGTTTGTGCGCTTTTACTGCGCTCTTCGTCCGCTAGTTTAACAGGTAGAAAGAGCGCTGTGTAGTTGCGCTCAAATCAAACACGTCAGATATTAGCGCAACGTCCTGCGCTCTTCTAAAGAAGCGCACATAGCCACTTTTAAGAGCGTACAAAGAGCGCAGTAACCGATTCCATTACACCGCTCTGGTTTCGCTCAATCTTCGCTTGTTATGCGCTCAAGACAATAAAAAAGAGCCGGCCATGAGCGGGCCAAAAGAGCGAGCCAGTGGAAACGCAGCCTAAAGGTACGATTCCACTGGATCACTTGTATATGTGCTCATGTCTCGCTCTTGCTGCGCTTGTTTTTATTGCACTTTTCATTCGCTCTTCATTCGCTAATAATTTTAGCGCAACACAAGCGCAGGGCAATTCTACTGGTTCGCTTGTTTCTTTATGACATCAATGGCAAATCTCTTGGTCCGCCCTTACTGCGCTCTTGGACCGCTACTAAAACAGGCATAAAAAGCGCCATGTAGTTTCGCTCATATCAAACACAACAAATATGAGTGTAACGTCCTGCGCTCTTCTAAAGAAGCGCACATAGCCACTTTTTAGAGCGTACGAGAGCGCAGTAACCGATTCCATTAGACCGCTCTGGTTTCACTCAATCTTCGCTTGCTATTCGCTCAAGACAATAAAAAAGAGCGGACCATGAGCGAGCCAAAAGAGCAAGCCAGTGGAATCGCACCTTAACACTATCTAGGGGTGCACTGGCCTAAACACTTGTATATGCGCCAAGTTGACAGAAAGTGTACAATTCGCCTTCTCAAATGTCTCAAATATCCCCGAGATTTAAAGTAAAATGCCAGTGTTTAATAAAAATTAATGAATCATGGAATTCTTCTTAAACTTTGGAAGTAGAAAGGAAATGTGCCATTTTTATTTTTGCATTTCTACTTTTGATATGTTGTTCAGGGCACCTGATAGTATAGGAAACAACACTAAAACGTTTTGTTGCAATTTGTGATGTGTTTCAAGAAAATGAGTCATAAGTCGCAAAATTGATATTTTTCAAAGTGTTTTTTTTTCACAAGATCACATCATTGGAATGTTCTGACTTTTTGAGAGTTTGTCACTTATAGTTCTGTCAATCGATGTATCAAATTTCAGGACAATCTATGTAATATATCCTCTCGTTTTAAAGGTCCTCATATGGCTACATTTAATTAATTTACTGTTTAGTGATCCCCAGAAATATTGGAAACATTTTTTTCAAAAACGAAAATATCAAACTTAAAATCTAGAAATACTATAATACTATTTTATTAGACTGTTTACTATCATTGGAATCGGTTTGATCTCATCTGTTCACATATAATGACATCTCAAAATCTTTTTTTTCCGACTTATGACTCATTTTCCTAAAACGGATCACATTTGTTCAGGGTAAAATCCTATAAATTATTGACTAATGGTTGTGGGAACTCAAAAAGCTCTAGTGATTAGTTGGATTAGTTTTTATTTCAGCGACTGCTGAAATGTACTATCGTTCATTATAGGAGCCTATTGGGAAAACAGATATTTTCTGCATATTCCCCAAATAGCAGACGATTGAATCATACAGTTTTCTTTAAAATCAGCATAATATACATAGCATATTATATATATAATATACATAATATTCTACCCTCCCAATTAAAGAAAATAAGGGGTCATTTAACTAAAACAAAAGTTATTCAACTGAACTTGTATCACAATGAGTTTCCCCCATTGGAATCAATAGTGAATGGAAGTAAATTTCACTCACCCCTAAAACACAAAATAAGATGATTACATCCCCTACTTTTGCTTTTTGTATTCCCCCAACCATGTTCTTTGCTTTGTTGTGGTTGAGGGTAAGTTTCCTTAATATTCTGAAATATGGGATGGAATTGTCTGCTGTGCGGGGTGTTGGGGTAGTGTCTATTACTACTATCTCTAGTGGGTTGTCTTGATTTGGTTGTTGTATTTGGGTTTGCCATAATTTTATTTTAGCTCTTCAGTAGTTGTTTTAGTGGTTGTCCCCTGGTTAAGGTTTACAGTATGTTTGTTTGTTTTAAACTTTTATTCAGCAAATGACATTTTGCAAAATTGAATACAATAATTCTCTGTATGCGTTGGGTTTAATATACATAGCAAAAAGATGATAGAAAGTTTAACAAAATAATTATTTCAAGTATTATAACTACACATTTCGAAATGAGAGAAAAAGGCAAGAAAAAAATCAACCTCATGAAAACGCTTGGCTGGGGTCCGATGGGCACAAATTATTATTATTATACAACTTTTATTCCACATCAACATATGGGTCAGATTTTCAGAAAATGTACAATTGGCAGCTCTACACATTTAGTGAATTCTGTTAATTTAGGCTGCAATTCGATCAATACTAGGTAAATTCGAGTATATTCTTCATTGCATTGAATCTAGCAATCTGTTTGGTTAGGTTGAACTGCATTTTGAACTCTATTTTCGTCTGAAATTTGGGTTAATTGAGAAGATTGGCGAAAATGAATTGTACATTTTCAGAAAATCTGCCCCATATACATAATGATAATACAGAATAGGGCCATTGCTCCCTTTAACAGGGCATTGAACCGTGTGGAAACTTTCCTACTGAATGATGTCAATGCCTCAGTGTAAGTGGAGCGTGATGACTAGGTGGGTAAGATTTTCAGAAAATGTACAATCCGCCTTCACCAATCCTCTCAAATAACACACATTTAAGACAAAAATGAGCTTCAAAATGCAGGTTAACATAACAGAACTGATACCTTAAATCAATGCGATACAAAATATACTCAGATATACCTGGTATTCATCATTTTTCAGCTTAATGTTGGAGAATTTCCTAAATGTGTAGAGCTACCAATTGTACATTTTCTGAAAATCTGACCCAGGTATGTCTCCCCCTCACTTACTTGGGTCAGATTTTCAGAAAATGTACAATTGGCAGCTGTACACATTGAGTAAATTCTGCTAAATCAGGCTGCAATTTGGTCAACACTAGGTAAATTCGAGTATATTCTTCATTGCATTGAATCTAGCAATCTGTTTGGTTAGGTTGAACTGCATTTTGAACTATATTTTCGTCTGAAATTTGGGTTATGTGAGAAGATTGGCGAAGTTGAATTGTACATTTTCTGTAAATCTGACCCAGGTATGTGTCCCCCTGACCTACTCACTAGTGTAGTAGTGGCACTCACCTCCCCAGTAGGCACACACAGCTAGACAACGCTTGCCACTGTAAGTACTTCATCCTGTAAATATTACTATTCTTACACCATATACATACATTTGTAAATGTATCAAAAATAAAAATATCAAACTTAGAATCTAGAAATACTTATTAAGTGTCCGAGTGTTTACTATCATTGGAATCACCTTGATCTCCTCTTTTCAAATATTGTGATATCTCAAAAACCATTTTTTTGCGACTTATGACTCATTTCCCTAGAATATTAGACCTTGTTGAGTGGTAGGGATGTTTATAGCAATGGCTGTATGTGGGATAAATATATTGAACTAACCTAGTTTCTCCCGTTTTGCTTGCTCTCCACGCGTCGGAAGGTGGAGTAAGTAACGTAGACTCTGGGGAAATATGTGATCCGTTAAGTCGCAAAATATGGATTTTGAGATATCAGCATATTTGAAAAGATGAGATCAAGCCGATTCCAATGATAGTAAACAGTCTAATAATCTAATAAGTATTTCTAGATTTTAAGTTGGATATTTTCGATTTTGAAAAAAAAATCCAATATTTCTGGGGGGTCAAAAAACAGTAAAGTAACTAAATGTGGTCCAAATGAGGACCTTTAAAACTAAAGGATAAATTACATACATTGTCCTGAAATATGAGACGTAGATTGATATGTCTATAAGCAATACACTCTCCAAAAATAAGAACATTCCAATAAAGTGATCTTGTAAAATAAACACTTTAAAAAATACATTTTTTGCGACTTATGACTCATTTCCATGAAACACCTCACATATGGTGTTTACCATGAAATGACCGTAAACAAAGACACATCCCATCCATGTCATGTTATTGGTCCCATTATTGAACACACACTACTGTTAGTATCATAAGTGGATGTAAAAATGTTGAAAAGTGTGGATATTATTATTATGAATATTAAATATATACATATGTTATAATATAATTAATGGGTGATAATTAATAGTTAATGAGGTGTTACGTAATGTTACATAACACATAGATAGGAAAAACCCTTAGGAATATTTGTATAAGACACAACGCAGGGATAAATGTTTTTAATTGTTTTATTCACAATATGTTTTCTTAAAAACTGTAAAGACCAACCTATTCTTTGTACACGCCTATTTGTGCCAGGCTCTTAATATTGTTCTTATCTAAAGGAAACTGTATATATACATAGATATGAAAAATGGAATTTATATTGTAATCTTCTATTTTTTCTAACATTACTTGTAATACACCAGCAGACTCTGAGAATATTGTAAAAGTTGCATAATGTTTATTGCTGAATAAAAATCTTTAAATACAATATAACGTTACTCAAATAATATTATAGGCGGTATTCATCATTGTTCAGCCTAATTCAGCAGATTTAATAAATATGTCCGATTTTCAGAAAATGTACAATTGGCACACATTTAGTAAATTGTGCAAAATTATGCTACAATTTGGCCAATATTAGATAAATTCGGGTATATTGGGCATTGCATTGTTTCTAGCAAACTGTTTGGTCACGTTGAACTGTATTTTGAACTTTATTTTCGTCTAAAATTAGGATTATTTGAGATGATTGGCGAAGTTGAATTGTACATTTTCTGGAAATCTGACCCAAATGTGTAGAGTTGCCGATTGTAATCTGACAATCTGACCCATCTCACAAATTGTAAATATCAGTACATTTTTTTTTTAAAGATTTTATTTATCCTTGGGTGCCGACTCCCGTTTTCAGGGTTAGTTCTGTGGGGCCAAGATGCAACATACTTTATACATAATATTTTGGTGTTTTCCTCTTATATACATATGTAGTGGTCGTGTGTTTTACGGGTTCCACAATAATACAGTCCGGGAGTCCGAGACTGTCCGCTGGTTGAGTCCAGTCCTTTCGGACTGACACCAGAGGGAGGTCGAGGGCTCTCGGATCAATCCGAAGCACAGACCCTGGAAGAGTGGTCTTGTGTCTTATTACTATTATTTATATTTATCTCTTTATATTGTGTCTTCTCCTTGTATATTGCCATTTTATACCTTTGAAACGTCCTTTTATGTGTTCTTACCCAATCTCTGTAATTGCTTATCTTTAACTCTGCTTTTATGAGAATATGTGATGTTTCCTTATTCTCCACACCCTGTATTATACTGTTTTACAGCATTCATGTTCCCTTTGTGGCTGGTCCACAAAGGTTGGTCTGTCAGGTTGTGAGGCAATAAAACCAGAGTACGAGAGTAATCCTTGTTCCGTTTTATTCCTAAGCTAAGAGTCCCGAACCGAGTTCACTACACATATATATTAGACAGATAATTCCATCTTTATACTTGATCAGAGAATTATACATTCGGTTAATTTATTATTCACTTTGACACTTCCTTTTTCCAGGAGTGTTAGTGATATTTTCTGCTGAGGTTTAGATTCAAGAAAAGGGAATACATGTCAGGATTTATTTATTTTTCACTTTGCCACTACAATTTTCATGGAGTGTTAGTGATAATTTTCTGATTTCTGAAGTTCAGTTTTTAAATATTTTCTACAGGAGCCTCATTTGCCGCTCATATGGTTTATTATAGAGTGATTATGAGCCCAGTCTCAGGTCTAGCTTGTGTTGCTAATACCAGTTGATTCTTCAATGTGTACGGTCAAAAAAAATTCCAATGTGACTTCTCCTATTATTGTATAATATTAGTATGAGCCGTGAGTATAAAGTTATGCAATTCAAAATGGAGGATATAATATTTTATACGTATGAAGACGTCCACAAATATAATGATTATATTTGTATTAAATCGTCATTGATATGAACCCTTAAATATTATTAGGAAAAATGAGTGAAGGCAGCTTTGGGAAATTAAAAGTTTTATTTTTAATTAAATTTGTTTATATAAAATATAAATAAATAAAAGGTGAGTGTAAAATTGATAAATAGATTTGTATAAAATTGAAAGATTTTGATGTAAATTGATGATAATTGATTAAATGAGATTTAATTGATTAATTAGTTAGTAGGGATTTTTGAGATGAAGAAAGATAGGTGTGGGTGGGTGGGAATTTGAACCGTGTAGGTTGGTAGGCGAAGGTGAAGTAAGGGGCACGGGACCAGTGAGTATTGAAGCGTGACCGGTCACGTGGGTTAGTAGTGTGAGTAGTGATAGAGGGAGGGGGTGAGGGTAGCGCCTCAATGCCCAGTCATCGCCAAATGTGATGACTTGAATACTCTCATAAAGATTAATGGATAAACTATATAAAATAGTCATTTTTGTGACTTGTGACTCATTTTTCTGTTTGTTTGCTTGTTGTAATAGAGCTGAGAATGCAACTTTGAAAGGAACATGTCTATGACTAACTTTCCTTGGACTATCATGAATAATATTATGAGATTGCCATTACAATGAATGCAACCAGAAATGGTTTCATCCTGTGTATAGGTGTGCTAGAAAGTAGCTAATCTTGACTTGTATTATTATTTTGTTGTTTTTTCTAATATTTCTATTGCTTTAATTGACTTAGATGTACAGCTGTAACTGAGATCAGTGTGTGAGTTCATAATGTTAGGCTGAGTAGAAATATATAGCAAATGGCACTCTGTTCGGGTTCAAACTGATCGAGACCCATCATAAAACGAGCCGAACCCTGAAGGGGTGAGTCCCATTTTTTTATGGTGTTGAGATCAGTTTGAACCCAAACAGAGTGCCATTTGCTATTTTATTACACACTGTATTTGGATAAAAATAATAAAAAAGTAGATTTAACTTGTTTAGCCTAAAGTTTAGCTTGAGGAAGTTTGATTCAACACAATTCTTTCCAAACAGATCATGGGTGCAGTTTGGATCAACCAAACTGCACCCCTGAACTGCACCATTCTAACTGCTCACGTGTGTAATACAATACTGTGTGCTCACCTTTCAGGAATGATATAGTTTGAGGAAGATTGTGTACAGCCCTCATCACGATGATTGGAGACATGTGGATAGACAAGTTCATCCTGTTCCTGCTGGTTGCCACCGCGGGGTATGCAGTTTACAGCACCAACAATGGTGGTTAGTATAGCTTTATTATTGAGCGATTAGAACCTGGCATTGTAGGGGGGCTGGGTGTATGCTTTCTTAGGGACAAACTGAGGCGGAGCCGAAGTTTGTCCCTAAGAACGCATACACCCGGACCCCCCCAACAACGGAAGGGTCTAATTGCTTTAGTCTCGCGGCCACCCCCCGCTCAGCACTAACATGGACTGGGCTAAACTCTATGTCCCGATCAGTGTTCACCAGTGCGTGACGACCACATTACACCACAACTCCACAACAAACCACCAAATCTCAACAATTCGAGACTAAGTACTAGCAAAGTACCCGTCCTCCGGATGGTCTCCCTCTTCCTCTCCCTGCCTCTCCTCTTTTTCTCCCCTGCCTCTCTCCCCTGTCCATACCTGCCTTCTCCTCTCACATGCCCTATTCTCTCTCCCCCTCTTCTCGCTCTAACCTCTCACCCTATCCGATTTCTCCCAACCTCTGCTTCTATCATCCTCTCCTTCCCTCTCCCACTCTTTCCCCCCCATCCCTTTCCCTTCTTCCCTCTTTAGTCTCCCACATCCTCTCCCTCCCTTTTTTCTCCCCCACTTGTCCTTTTCTTTCTATCCTATTCTCCCTCACCCTATATCTGATTTCTCCCACCCTCCTTCATTCTCCCCTCCTTTCAGCACTCTCACCCTGTCCCTCTGATTACTTCATAGGAATATTTTACATGCATTTATTGGGTCAAAATGTCTTCAAATAAAGTTAATTGCCTGGGAACGTGTGCAGCTCCACCCTTCTGTCTCACCATCCTTCCTTCTTCCCTTTCTCTTAATAAACCACATCAATATAACAGCTCTTTCACTTCCCTTACCAATCTCATTCTGTCCTGCTTTCTTTCCACTTTCTTGCCTTTCACTCCTTTTCTCTTACCTCCCAGCCACACACTCTTTATACATGCTTTTCACCCTCCTTTAATTCCTTCACATCCCAGGTCCATCCAGGTCCCCCTGGACGTAGCTTATGGGAAATGACGTAGTATCTCACAGGGGCTTTCCCAGGCTATAAATAGAGTGTAGAGATTGCAATTTTAAAAAGGCTTCAAAATCACATTTTCACCCCAGATACCTTCACAAACCACATACGACGATATCCAGAGAGGGGGTGCAGACTTCTACAGATGAGTAAAGTGGTTTGTAAAACAACAAATTCCAAGAACACTCGGGACAAAGAAACCCCTCTTTCTACCTTTTCTTTTATACCTCTTTTCATAGAAATCGCTCTACCCTTATATTATATGGGTACAAGAGGTATATGCACAATTTGTCTTTTCCAATCCTCTCAAATAACACAAATTCAAGACAAAAATAATGTAAAAAATTCAGTTTAATTCAACCAAACAGATATTTGAATCAAGGCAATACCAAATAATAGTACAGATATACCTACTATCGATCGGAGGCTCCATAAGTCTGACTGCACACTTAAGGCGGCAAAACGCCTCACAACTTTTGTTCTGAACAGCCAGAGAACGTTTAGAAGCCGGGAATATCCTTGCTCTACCATAGGCCTAGTTGTTTGTGATAATCCTTCATTTTCATCTTACTTAAGGAGTGGTCCTGGGTAACACCATCAAGTGCCTTTCTGTCTCCTTTTCTCTCTCTCTCTCCCTTCTTTTCTATCTCTATCTCTCTCCCTGGGTAACATCATAAACTGCCTCCGTCTCAGCTCTCCCGCCCTTGATATAACCTTTCAATGTGTTGATAAGGGCGTAAAGCAACCAATCTCACTCACTCACTCTCAGCTCTCCCGCCCTTGATATAACCTTTCAATGTGTTGATAAGGGTGTAAAGCAACCAATCTCACTCACTCCCTCTCAGCTCTCCCGCCCTTGATATAACCTGTCAATTTGTTGATAAGGGCATAAAGCAACCAATCTCCCTCTCTCCCTCTCAGCTCTCCCGCCCTTGATATAACCTTCAATGTGTTGATAAGGGCGTAAAGCAACCAATCTCACTCACTCCCTCTCAGCTCTCCCACCCTTGATATAACCTTTCAATGTGTTGATAATTATATTAAATAGCCCAATGTCGATGTCAAATCGATCGAGACGGAGGGTCAAATCGCACTCCATCCCTTTGGGGTGTCGTGCGATTTGACCCTCCGTCGAGATCGATTTTACATCGACAGAGGGCTATTTAATATTTATTTCATACTGAATCAACAAGAGAAAGACAATTTTAATGACATTTTACCTTGGTTTCCATCGAATTTGCGGACATCGGTCTTGAACGAACATGAGAGCGGAAGCCATGATGGCGGAAGTAAGTTATATCATTGCGCGCTTAGACTTTTCACTACCATGACTTCATTGTGTCATACGCACTCGATTTTTCTTTAATATAATGCTTCTACTTTTGATTTCTTCGGAATTAATATAACTCAAACTGGACATTAAAGGTATGTATTTGGTTTGATATCTTATGGATCTATATATATTGCTTGAAATTCTTCAGACAGGTGACTACTTTTTCTCTCCCTGGTTACCAAGTCATGATACGTTCACAAAAAATGTCAACAAACCATAACTTTCGTCTTTATTAAGACATTAAATAAGCAATGCATATCATATTACTCAAATTACTTCTCAACATGGAGAATAAAAATTCCACCGCTGATGTTAGCTCCGGCAAATACACATCTTTATCTTTATATTTGTTGCTGGTCACTTGAACTAGCGAACGTACGGCCGTGCCGGCATTGAAAAAGCGGGTCAAGCAGACGATTTTAATTCTGGCTTCTCATTGGTCAGATCAAGTCATGTGATGCTCGAAAGTAGTACGGTTGTAATCACATACATATGCAATACGAGAATTCTAATCGCACCCCTGAATCAGGCGCCCTAAATCATGTATGTATGTAATAATTGATTTGTACGTATGTAATACTTGATTCGTCCACATAAGCACTCTGCCTACGGCATCGTGCTTATGTGGACGAATCTAGTCCTATAAATTTTCGATTATTGCCGGCTCGTCCCATTCTCTCTATATATTGATTCGGAACAATCTATATTATACAGTTATTAAGATCGGTAGAAAGCAGTAGAAACAGGCAAGATTTAAAAATTTCATTAAGTTAGTCAGTAAACCAGGATAACGGCAAGGAAAACACCGTACCACTGTCTCGGAGTGTTAGTGCTTCCAAATGCTAGAGTTGTATATTTTAGTAGACCAGTTGGATAAGAATATATTTAATGCTTAAGAGAGTTATTTACCGTGCCACTAATTCTGAGTTTTGGTGTCTTGGAGTCATTTACTCTCCACATCATTCTGATTTGTGGTCTGAGTCTGTAGAAATCGATCTGTACTGTTCGATTTGATACCCTATGTTGTAAAAATTGTCTTTGTTGGAAAACTGTCGTGATGTACTGCTCGATTCTCTTAGACTAACTACCATTACTGGTCTTCTCATTTGTATCCTCCTAAGTCAATTAGTTATTTAGTTATATTAGTTCTCTACCTATTCAAAATTCGGGTAACAGCCGGGAGAAATGATGCCTTGTAGCATCATATAGGTATGTCAACCTTTTGTCTTATTTAACTACTTCATTCAACTGTACCCCTCTGTACCTTTGTTTCAAGACAATAAACAACTTCTTATCTTATCTTATCTTATCTTAAGGTTCAGTGTTACTATTTGTGCTACTAAGACCCCAAAACACCCCTAAAACACCCCAAAACACCCCTAAAACACCCCCAAAACACCCCAAAAGTTAGAACATTCTGAGCAAGGGCTCTTGTGAATAAATCACTTCAAGAAATATCAGTTTGCGACTTATTTTCTGTGACACATCACAATTTATTCATCTTTAACATTTGATTATATATGGGATGTGTTTCAGGAAAATGAGTCATAAGTCGCAAAAGATAGATTTTGAGATACCATTATATTTGAAGAGATGAGATGAAGCTGATTCCAATGGTACTAAACAGTCTAATATAAATCCAATAAGTATTTCTAGATTTTAAGTTTGATATTTTCGTTTTTTCCAATATTTCTGGGACTCAATAAACAGTGAAATAACTAAATGTAGTCCATATGAGGACCTTTTAAACGAAAGGATAGATTGTCCTGAAATTTGATACATCGATTGATATAGCTATGAGTGATAAATGCTCCAAAAATAAGAACATTCCATTTATGTGATCTTGTAAAAAAAACACTTTGAAAAATATTAATTTTACGACTTATGACTCATTTTCCTGAAACACATCCTATATTATTTTCAGGAGTTAGTTGCTGGTGTCCAAGTTCTTTCACAGCTAGCCATGTAGAGTATACAAACGCGGTGTGTGGGTCGGCAAATGCCTCTTCTCGCTATCAACCATTTGAATCCAACGTACCAGAATCTGACCCCCAATATGAAGATAAGAATGATGATGCCACACACAGTACAATCCTGCAATTCTACATAGGAGAAGTACTATTCGCCCTCTTGGCCTATCAACTAACAACCACCATGTTGGCCTCTGCCAAGTTGGATGCTCTCACTCCAGAAATCTCAATGAAATCCTACTGCAAGGTTCCTGTGTATATAATACTACAAGTTGGCATCGCAGTGGTTTGGGTGATCTTTGCTGGTCTATCTCACCAGAAGGTTGCCTCAGAGGAGCTAGATGAGCCGGCTTCAGTGTTTATGTGTGAGTTTAGACTAAGGAAACTTGGGAATATCCAGCGATACTCAGTGCAGTGCATTGACGGCGCTAAAGAAGGTTTCTCACAGGCTATGATGGTCAACATTGTCGTCTGCGCTGTTATTGCCGTCATCAAGCTCGTACATGTCGTAATGGCGTTCGGTGTGGCACCTTGCGGTAAAGTTAAGAACATTGGTGCAAGATTGGCTAAATTAGAGGTCATCAAGGGCACGGATCAGCTGGAATCGGGCTTCATATTCAGCGATCTTTACTTCGCCATGATTGCATGCGGAGATTGGATTCTGAAGAAAGACAAAGAAGATTGAGGGTTGATTGTTGATTCAACAGATTGTTGAAGGTATGATGGAAGAATACAAACGAACATGTGGTCTTCGTGAGAAGGGTGAAGCAACTGTTTAATGAACTAGAACCCAACTACATATCTTCCTCCATGATGTGGGTAAAGGAGTACGGGGCGGAGCCCTTACTGTAATATCCATGGCCTAGCATGGATTAGTAGACTTGCACAGTACTGGGTAGCGATTTTAATTAGCGATTTTAGTAATAATAAATGGGTGATAATTAATAATTAATATAAATATAATGGGGTTACACAACGTTACGTAATGTTACATAGCACTTGTCAGTCAAAAGGGGTTAATATCATAACACTTCTAACGACATGATTAAACCTTGTCCCTTATCGTCTTAAAAGTCACAAAGTTAATATTTTGGGTGGAATGCTCTAAGTTCAGGTGTGCTTAGCGCTGCTAGTAGTATAATTACACGTATACTAATTACTAGACTGTATTGAATATATCTATGCTTATCTGAGGTTATCATCATTTTGAGGTATCACACGACTATATGTGATGTGTTCCAGGAAAATGAGTCACAAGTCGCAAAATTCATATTTTTCAAAGTTTTTTTTTCCAAAATCTCTTTATCGAAATGTTCTGATTTTGAGTTAAATTTCAGGACGTTGTATATTAAATATATCCTTGCGTTTTGAAGGCCTTCACCTGTGGTATATTTAGTTACTTTACTGGTAATTACTCATCCAGAAACATTGCAAACATTTTTTTTTAAATAAAAATATCAAAGTTAAAATATAGAAATACATATTAGGTACCCTAGTGTTTACTATCATTATCATTATCACAATCACCTTGGTCTCCCCTGTTCAAATATGGTGAAATCTCAAAATCCATTTTTTGCGACTTAGGACTCATTTTCCTAAAACGCATCACATATATGTGTGTTTTATGATTTGTTTTTTATGACTAGAGTAAACCTGTAATATTGTCATCATGTAATATCGCCCATGTATAAATTGGTCGGAAACCGAAAGGCCACTTTCAACTGACGTCTCCGTTCTGCTGACGTGCATGCACCCAACTATAGCAGTGCCCAGTCCAGCCAATAGTACATTTTACTTTATTAAACGACCAACATAGTATAGTGTTCGATATCCCCTGATATACACATAATTAACGAACGACCAACAAAGTTTATTGTTGATAAATCGTTGGTATAACCATATCTAACCATATTTTCGTACAAAAATATCACCTAATGAAATACTTGATAGTCGTAGGTCCATCTGATATACCTTATTATTTTTCTCATAATCTATATAACTCTAAGCCTAGGTCGTTAACCGTAAAGAGGCTCTCAAAATTAAAGGTAACTGTCGGCAGAAATGGAATTAGCTTTTCATATAGACATGTAGACCCTTTTGTCTCTTCATATTGTATTTTTCGAGTTACTGGACAAATAAAAGATTATCTTATCTTATCTTATCAATTATTCCCACACAATTTAAAACCACATTTACTGCCTGTGCTTAGATTAATAAAAGTCTTCAAATGATCGCATATAAAACTTCATTCGTCTTGTTTATAATTGCATTCTCAGTTAATTCCTCTCGTAGGACATTTTGTTGTATCTTTTGTTGTCTGTCTTTATGAAATACACTGTCATTATATCATGATCGGGGGTTGTACACCCTGGAACAGAGGGAAATCCGACCATTGTATAACGTCACAGAGATACCACGCGTGAATTTAGGCGTATTCATTTAGAGGCTTCCTATTGGTCAATGCCCGATGGACTGTACTAGCTATGGGAGAATCAGGTGAAATTTGATCTGATGCAACAGTAAATGTTTTTAATGTTTTATAGTGCAATAATACTTAAATCATTTATATGTATTCATTAAACATATCTCATCTCTAAACACCTCCTTCACACAAGGTAGATTGCATAATTTAAACCTCAACAGGTGGGCATTGTTTAACCCATGACGCCCCCTAGTAAATCTAAAGTATTCTATCTTATTATCCCATTATATTATGATTTAAAGGGGATACCAGGAAGACCTCATTGTATGTAATACTTTGAGAGGGACATTTTCAATACTGCATTAAAACAGAAATGTATGTTTATTAAATAAAGGTTTTTATATATTCATTCCTGACGGATCACTGCCACAATCCAACTTTTTTAATTAGACTTTGTTCATCATTATCGACCAGCTAAATTAATAACGATTAATCTTAACAGAACTACAAAACAACATTTTGATTCAACTCTCCAGCTTTTTTTTAAGATTTTATTTTGACTGGGTAACAGCTCATATATATACCCAGGTATACCCAGGGTTTTCCAATGGTCCCAGTTTTTACAGAAAGTTAGGGACAAAGGTTGATTAAAGTAAGAGCGACAGATATAATATACAAATATTTGGGTCAGATTTTCAGAAAATGTACAATTGGCAGCTGTACACATTTTAGTAAATTCTGCTAAATTAGGCTGCAATTTGGTCAATACTAGATAAATTCTAGTATATTTGGCATTGTATTGATTCTAGCAATCTGTTTGGTTAGGTTGAACTGTATTTTGAACTTAATTTTTGTCTAAAATTTGGGCTATTTGAGAAGATTGGCATCGTTGAATTGTACATTTTCTGAAATCTGAATCACATATGTTTTATATCTGTTGTCTTTATTACTGTTATGCTGCTATGCCTATTACAGTCAGCCAGGAAGCGACAGTAACTAAAATAGAAATAGAATTTAGTTCATGGCAGATCCACGAGGTGGCAGCATTGAGCTTGTAAAACGCTGTTTCATTATACCTTGTATAACTTACCTTAGCATTCGAAACTATGGTGAAATATGTAAAGATGCATTATTGTTAGATTATTATTATCATTATTACTATCAGATGAATCTGTAAAAGAATATTTTTTCGCTTTAAGATGATAAAATGATCAAATGTTATCAATAAAAACATAACGTTACATTACATTACATTAGGGAGGATCGGCAATCAAACGTATCTCAATTACGTAACCGTATCCATATCTTTTTTGTGACTTAGATAGTATTTTATGTATAAAATATGAATCGTGAGATGAAACATTTTGCTTGACATGTCATGTTATATTTTTACCGCCATGTTTTGCTTAACCTCTTTCTTTTCGTGTATATGTGTGTATATCAGAGATACGGATACGTTATACGTATATGTGATGTGTTTCAGGAAAATGAGTCATAAGTCGCAAAAAATAGATTTTGAGATATCATTAGATTTGGAAAGATGAGATAAAGGGGATTCCAATGATAGGTAAACAGTCTTATAATCTTATAAGTATTTCTAGATTTTAAGTTTGATATTTTCGTTTTTGAAATAAAAAGTTTCCAATATTTCTGGGGGTCAATAATCAGTAAAGTAACCAAATGTAGTCCATATGAGGACCGGTAAAACTAAGGGATATACTACATATATTGTCCTGAAATTTGTAACATCGATTGATAGAGCTATGAGTTATAAACCCACCAAAAATTAGAACATTCCAATGATGTGATCTTGTGAAAAAAACACTTTGAAAAATATCAATTTTGCTTCTTCTGAAACACACCACATATTTATATGCGTTTATATCGCGAACAGACCGTGAACTGCTAACCAGAACTGCCCGTTGCTTGGCAACTACCAACTCGCAAAGGCTTGGATATTTAAACACTCACTCTTAAGCTGTCATACACTCGGTCTGGCTTGTGATTTTTTTTCTTATTTACTTGTCGTTGGAACTTGTAAGAGAGAATTCATATTCATATATTGCCTACCGTGCCAAATGACTATAACTACATCATTTCTACTCTTCATTGTCTTCTGTTCATAGATAAACGTTAGACTTGCAGAACCTCCCTATTACCTTACTTTACCTTACATTACATTATATTCATTACATTTCTTAAATATTTTCTACAGGAGCCGTCCAGGGCCAGTGCTAATGATACCCGGTTACTTCCACTGGTGTACCATCGTAGATTACACTTGTTATTGGCTGGTCACCGTTGGCACAAATCCCAGGAAATAGAGATAGAAATGGATTTAAGAGATATAACTACCAGAAATTCAATTCAATTCAAACATTCTTTATTGCCAGTTTGTTACAAAACAATAATTGGTTGTTAAATTCTGAAGCAATTCTGGCGTGCTAGATCTTCCTATGAATGCCACAACGACATTATTGTGAAATGTTGAACAAGCAAGAAAGCAATTGAAACATACTATCCCCAAAATAGAACAAATAATTAGACGTTCAGTCATAAATTGTATACCATAATCCTGCAACAAACCTCCAACGGTGGCCCACCAACAAATTGATAGGAAAATATTCACAATTCAACCCAGAGCCACTTATATTTGGAACAGGTTTATTTTATTTGAACCTGTAATGCATGAATGACTAGAGAGATAAAGACGTAGATGCCCTAGATGTAGAGACAATAGAATGTTTAGGTACTTTACAAATAATGTTATTGCCTTGTTAACTTGTCATATGACAAATCTAGTACTGATATTGTTTTGTTGGGTTTTTTATCTAGAATCTGCACTGTCCCGCGCAACGTATCCGCGCGATACGAAAATGAATACGAATTTCTTGTACCCACTTTTGATACGATTTTTTTCGTCTCAGCGTATTCGGCGAGGTAAATAATAACCTGGGAAAGCTAAATCTCTTAATCCCTGGTGTGCGGTGGTGCGTTAAGAGTTGGCGCATCTGGCGCATCTGGTGTGCGGCAGTGCGTGAAGGAGTGTGCACTCACCCATGACAAAGTGACAAAGCAGAGAAAAAAACTTGACCATGCTTGGGTTTGATCTAGCAACCTTCTGATTTACAATCAAGTGCTCTAACCATTACACCACCGAATCAGCTATCAACATGGCCTCAAATAATCAATCTTCTAATTGGGAAAGAGTAATAGCATCATTTTGCCAGTCGGATACCAAGCTATTATTTTTTCAAAATCACTTATTATCATGAAATACAGGTCTAGGAATTCTGTCGACGTTTCATGAGAAGTGCCCAAATATTATATATTAGTTTGAATGAATTCAGAAAGAAAGATTCCTTCACAGAAAGTCCCATATTCAATTTCGTATGAAAAAACAGGGTGGGAATTATAAAACACCCACATTCAACATTATTATCATAGAAAATTATTTTAAACAAAAGCAAAAACATCCTCTGCCCTCAGTAAAATATGCGTCTGCCGTGACGGCCGTCATGCAGAGCGTGGAGGGCAGGGGAAGCTACCAGAGGCAGGGCCGGAGCTACGGCCAAGGGGTGCGGTAGCTACCCCCACCAAATGTGGCCTCCCTGTGGCTCGTAATCTGCACTGGAAACACCTTGGTAAGCCCCTCAGATGGTAACTCGGGATACGTCTATTGCACTCGAAATATTGGTCCCAGCCTTCCCAAACTTCACATGCATTATGCTCATATACCCTGCTATATGTACACCAAAGATTGTAGAGATTCAATGAATTTTATTTTTTCTAAAAAATTCTTTAGACATTTCTGCACCTATGTAGTTCTCAAAACTCAATACGAAAAACGGAGCGCGAATACGGAGCATATCATATTTCGTCTCCGTGATTCAAAGGACCGTTTTTCGTATCAGAAGTTCAGGCAATTTCGTCACCACACTTCACCAGTAGCGTTCGCGGTGCTCGGTAGACAAAAATCGTCACACTGAAGACGAAAAAGCTCGCCGCTACGTATCGCGCGGGTACGGTGCGCGGGAGAGTGTGTATACGGCTAATCCCCCCTTTTTTTAATTACATTCTTTATTCAAGTTCCTGCCAGCGAGGCCTCTACAATGCTAAAACATGTGTATCAAAACGTTTTCTTGAACCGAGCAAATTCAATTCAATTCTATTCAAAGCATTTTTTATTTATACAAGAAAGGTGTACAAAAAGGAGCCCCGTATCTGAAAGGTGACTTCCAGGTCTTCCAACGGGTTCCTGACTAGTTCCTACCAAGAAAGAATAATTTTGATTTTACATTTCTATGCCAAAAGTAAACTTTAGAGCTATTTTCTAATATCTAATCTAGTAGTATCTAGTTAATATAAGAAGCAGTTCATAGCAACAGGAGCAGAGACAATAAACTTCAACTGCTCATGTATCTAGCTAACAGTTAATGACAATCTATCTAAAGCACTTTAATGAATTCATTAGTAGTAAAAACAAAGAACAAAACAAGGTATAGCAGTAGAAACAGTAATAATGGTAGTGGTTTCATTTTCTCTATTTTTTGATTATTTATAGCTAATCCTTCATAAAATGACAATATTGACTCGTAGACAGGCATGCACAGTGTATAATTAATGTTACAATTTGTTTTATCTATTTAAGGCTAATACAATATTTAAACAAAAACATGCAAAAAACGCTGTGTCCATCATAGACTCCAATTACTGGAGTTACATATCAAGATAATATCTCGATATACTTTGAGTGTCTATAGCTACACTTTGGTCTTCCACCCACTGCTGTGTCTAGCTACATTAAGTTCTAGGAACCAAAGCTACTTGAGAGAAAAGAAACAAAATAATATGATAAAGCTATAAGGCTACCGGTATCCTCTATTGTACCCACATATATAATAGTATTATTTAGAATATCCCTCCATCATACAATACTAAAATAATCATTAATTAACCGTAACTCCAATAGAAATCTTTCACGTAAAATATTATAAAGGGTCCAGTGAAACGCAGAAGGTAACTTATGATGTGTTTCAGGAAAATGAGTCACAAGTCGCAAAGTTAATAGAATAGAATAGAAAATCTGTATTTGTCTAAGAAGTTGTACATAAAGAGAGACAAATAGGTCGACATGCCTATGTGCCGAATTGTATCAACCCATTTCTTGCTGCTGTTATATACCCTGGTTTTGAATAAATGTTTAATAAGGTAATGTGAGTTTAAAGAGTATGATATCTAACGACTAGGGTCTGATCGTATAATAAGGTACATTACTATACATGAGTAGATATCTCGATATTTGACATCTAGTAATTAATCAATAATCAATATACATAGTAGGGTGCATTTTATCAGCCCCATTTTATTTTGGGGGGAAGTATGTTTTAAGGATTGATTCCTATACAGAATTTTACGCTCTTTCGTTTGAACTAGGTCCAACCTCTGGGAAATGTGGGACTTGGTCACCATGGCAACCAAATGGAAAATAACCACCAAAATGGAATGTTTGGGTAGAAAATGAGATATATTCCGTTTTTTTAATCATGCTGCATATCAAATCAAAGCATTCTTAAAGACGAATTGACCTGGGCTCATGAATTTGTTCTACGAACGTTCTGGTAACCATGGCAACCAAATAACCTCTGAAATCAACATCGAAGAGTTCCAGTGTTCACGAGCCATCGACTTGGCTTAATAAACAGTTTTTCCCCATAGGCCTGTGCATCACCCCTGACCCCTCAATGATCTCCACCAGAGGTTGTGCCTCTGTAAACAGAGGGATTTAGGCTCTCTTTCTACTCTCTCCCTCTCTCTCTTTTTCTCAGAGAAAGACTGTACCCGTCCACACAGTATACTCCTCTAATAATCCTCTAATAATGATTCCTGGCAATCTTTTCCCCCTCCAAATATGTAAGAAATTTCCTAAAGAAGGTGAGGTTTGAGATAGAAAACGATATGAAACTGTAATGATATTATTTAAAATCCACAGTAGCAAAGAAACCAAATACATACAGACATCATGTACTTAATATTACATATACTTGCCCTATATAACCATCCCTCTACAGGACGGAAACAACCTAATTCTCCTCTAAGCATAGGGGGCGAAATGGGGGGGGGGAAGGGGGAGAGATAGTTTGGATGGTGATGCGATAAATAGGAATTTTTTTATTCATATTTTTACTGGCCTTAGTACATTTAACCATTTCATTAGAAAAAGACGCATAACCATTTATATGATTATTTTTGTGTGTTGCCAAAGATACCTAATAATGTTTTACTATTGAGCATAATAAGTGAACCTACAAAAAGCGATTTAATTATTCCATCAAATTACCATCCATCTCACCTCAATTATGGAGGCTGGTTGTAAATGTGACAGGTATCCTTCATTTCATTATTTCTCCAAACACTTCTCAACTCATCTTTCTCACCTTTTTCATCTTCATACTCATTAAAATTATATTGGCTGTATAAATACTAGAAATTAATACTCGATAAGAATTAGGAGAATTGTTGTAATAACATAAGATTAGCTTATTGTATTGGGTGGACACTTTATCTTGATGTACCTGAATGAGTAGCAGGGCGCTACGAAAATCACCCCTGGGCTGAGAGTGTTGAAAATTGTTATCAAAGCTTGAATAAATTTTGTTAAAAAAAAAGAATACTTTATCACTCCCATGCACCTGTATAAATCTCCACTGTCACTGGATGGGGTGAACTCTTCCTCCCACCCGACCCGCCTACCCTCCTCCCAAGAAACTACTATCTACAGGCGTGTGTGGGGGAGGGGCGGGTGGTGCAAGTTTTTGTCCATTACTCCACGGTGAAATATGTATCACATAACATTTATATGTATAGAGGTGTGTGGTACATACCATGTGGTACATTGTTTTGTACCACATGGGCGGGGCCTAAAATAATGTGAAAAATAAACCCATTTGATTGGTTCCCTTCCATGCGGGAAAATGCGTTGTCAATGACTCTTACAAGCGTTACTAACGTCACGATGTTACGATGTACACTATTGCGTCATCGCCAGCATCAGTGAGAGAAGAATGGCTGTAACTTTGTAAGTAAATAAAGGACTTTGTGTTATAATTCATAATTAATCTAATAGCACCATGGAGTAAAAATAGGACCACATCTCGTAGTTGGTCTGGCTCAAAGGATCACATTGACCCTCGACGATTCTTTTCGATATAACACACTCGCCTATCGGCTCGTGTGCCATGCGAAAAGAAACGTCTCGGGTCAATGTGATCCTTTGAGCCAGACCAACTACTCATGCGGTCCTATCATATGACACCCTCCTGTGTCTCTCTCATCTTTCCTCTCCCTCTCCCTACTCTTTCCCTCTGCCCTGCCCTCAATCCTGCTTTTTCTTCCCACTGCATGCTTCTTTCCCTTTCTCTTGCTCTCTCTCTCTCCCTCCCTCTCTTCTTTATTTCCTAACATTGAATTATTTTTAAAATCAATATTAAATCCTCATTATTTCTGTTTTCCAATAGATTTCCAGTGTTAAATTTAGCAATTCTAACATTCAAAATAACGGAGATATCGTTCCTTTTTTTCTCAGGATATACCCAGAGAAAGAGGTGGAGGGGAGAGGGGAAAGAGAGGAGGAAAATTAAAACCTGCTCTATCCCAAGTGCCGAAGGCACTTGTGTATTGAAATTTGACACATTCAACCATAAATTGATAAGACCCGGACCCGGACAATTCACGGAGAGAGAGAGACAACCGTTGGACGAAGTTACATTCTCTTCCTGATTGAGACGGGAGACACATATATAGCGTTACTTACTAGTGCAGTATATACACACAGGGCCTGTCTGCCTCACTACTAAGGTATGTATATTATTCATGTATTGTCAGGGCATCTGTAGACCTTTGTCTAGTATACTTTATAGCATGTATCTTACCTCTCTTGCTATGTTTCCTCTACCCACCCTTTGTACTTTGTCCTCCCTGTCCCACTTTTCACTGTAGCAGGACTCTACACTCTGTACCACCACTGTTGTCCCCGGCACTACTATACTGGGATATGTGTCCCTCCCGGTGTCCCTCTTGGAAGTCTCGGTCCAACAGTGGTGACATAGAGTGTAGATATTCATGCCATCTTCCTTCATCGTCCTACTCTCTCATTACGGATATACATGACACACAATAGACCGTCCTTTATCCCTATATTATAGATATGTAGCATATATAAAGGTCAGCATGCCACCCAGTGCACCAGTGTCCTACATACTGGTCTCCATGACCCAGTTATTTAAGCTAGATCTGTACCCACATGTGTAATGTGTCACAAGTCGCTAAAAGTGGATTTGATGAGATCAAGCGGATTCCTATAATGCTAAACATGAGGAACATCTAAGAAGTCCGCTAGCGCACCGCTATTGCGGAATCTTGGCAATAAAAATTGTTAAAAAAAAAGTGTTTCTATATTTTATATTTTTAGTTTTGAAAAGAAGGTTTTGGGGTGAACATTTACTAGTAAAGTAGCTAAATATTTGGTTTGTATAGTTGGTTGATCATAATATATTACTCAATCTTCTCGTCATAGATGTAAACCTTTTGATGGAATCATGGATTGCTCATGTTTGAGCCCAAGAGTGCTATAATTTTACTGATATATATATATATATATATAGATTTTAGACCCAATCGTTCTGATATGATATTCTCAATCATGTACGTAATGATTGTATGTAAACTGTTTGTTTTGTTATGAATGTAAATGCATATTGTTGTAGCTAAAAGAAATTGACGCAATAGTCGTTCCACAATTACTAAAGTGACTTTGTAGTTCAGGAACCGAACGAAAATCTCTATTGCTGTGAAAATGTTCCTAAGTAAATATGTTAGCGCGAAAAAAAAAACTCTATATATTACTATAAGATGACCTTAGAAATGCAACACTAACTATATAACAAATATATTTGATCCGATATTTGATACACTGCCCTGAAATTTCGTACATGCATTAATTCATGAAAGCGTTCAGCACGCCAAAATTTACAACATTCCCACAAATACATCCGGGAAATACATCTGGTGAATAGAACACCTCCGGCCCATCCATGAATGATAGATAAATAAATGAATAAGTAAATAAATGAATAAATAAATAAATAAATAAATAAATAAATAAATGAATGAATGAATGAATGAATGAATGAATGAATGAATGAATGAATGAATGAATGAATGAATGAATGAATGAATGAATGAATGAATGAATGAATGAATGAATGAATGAATGAATGAATGAATGAATGAATGAATGAATAAATAAATAAATAGTACTTGTATGTGTCCCATCAAGTTGGATTTATAGGACTCTGCAGCATTATTTATGGGATGTTTTAAAGCACTTGATAGTATTACAGAAAGTGAATTCTAGTCTAGTAGCACCTCAGCCGTAAATTTACAGCAGGTTATTTCCAGCACAACTGCGTAGCAATACATTCTGTGGTTATTTTAGTGAACTCTTCAACAAGGCAACGAATACAGCCTCTGTGTGTTCATGAAGTATTAGTGAATGAACAGTTTGAGGCTAAACGTGTGCTGTGTTAAATTAGTCTCCCAAGATGCTTGCATCCAGGGAGTGGCAGCTGCTAGTAGGCGCCTTAAATGTAATTTAAATAATGTTTAGGCAGTTTTTGTCCTATTGTTGGCACCCGTTAAAACACTATATATATGGATATTTTGTTTCTATAGTATAGCTAGCCAGGGTTCCTATCTCCGCGAAGTGGAGCTAGGTGGTGTTCTATAATAAGTTCCCATAGGTGATGCTTAACAACCGATAGCTTCACATACACGCACAAACGAGTTCACGAATTTATGCCCTTGTTTTCAGCAGTGATAGAACTTACTTTATGGACAGTCCATGTTGCTCTATTGACTAAAATGCTAGTGATGCGATGGAATCGCTGCCATGTGTATTTGAAAATTTAGCGCTACTTTGCAAAAGGCAGATTGTTATTCCAGTCATAGAAGCTGGCAGAATGAAGCCACGCCTATCTAAGCTGGCTCAGCCAATCCACTTAACGGACAGCGAAAATAGTAAAACATGTGTGCAGTGTTGTAGCTGCTTACTCTCCAATAGCAGTGATAGGTTCTAGCCCCTTGCGCCAGGATTTTGTCACGTGACTCCTGCGCAATATGGCAGATAGAAAATAGGAGGAAGTTTTGCCCATTCAAAAAATTAGAAGGCCCAAAACAACACTTAAACTCACCGGCGCATTACGAAAATTGCGGCGAAATATTGCTAGATACAACATGTAAGTGGTGAACAACATTGCATGTGCTTGTGCTAATACTGCTTCTAGTACAACATGACTCAACAACAACTTATGAGCAACTGGTTACTTTATTCAGATGGAGGTAGTAGGTTGATACACTCGCCAGTAGGTGGCGGCACTGTTAGTGATATCTACACAGTGCTCATTGATCTTTGCCTTTCCAGTTGACCCACGTCCTCTTTATTAGTATGAACTTCCACCCAACCCTGTCTATGCCAGGCGTAGTCCTAGGCTGTACAGGTGTTGGGCGTCCAAACTATAGTATAGCCTGCCTTTCCCATCAGCACAAACCATCAAACCCACAGAGTGACAGCTCTACACGGCCCAATGAATAGAGGATGAAAAAAGTAAAGGACAATGCCACGGCCAAGGCTCGAACTCCCAAACCTCCCCACTTATTTCCAGTGCTCTAGCCACTGAGCTATGAGCGTTATTGGAGTGGGGAGGCTGAACTTAGCTAGTAATACAAGAAGGGCCGATGCATGCGTAGCGGTGGAAAGTGGCCGAAATTGTTTGTTCTACAAGTGTGTGGACATCAGCCTTATACGAGCAGTAGGGTTATAGGAAGGGAATGAGGATTCCGGGACTGGAATTAAGATAAGATAAGATAAGAAGTTTTTTATTTGTCATGATCAAGGGTACAGGAGTGAGTCCAATTGAATAAGGCGATAAAATAGACAAATGGGTTGACATACCTCTATGGTACCGCATGGTACCATTTCTTCCAGTAGTTACCAGAAATTTTGAAAACTAGTAGGACAAACTGAGAACTAAACTAATTAAATGACTTAGAAGTAAAATGACTAAAAGATTAAATAACAGATCTAATAAATTGATCTGGTTAACAGAGACAGCTTGATAAGTTGGGCAATACAGCACAACTTTTACAATATGTGTGTGACTTTTGAATCATGGGCACATCTATAATAGGCAGTACAGTGCAAGTTTACAATGTAATAGAAAGTTACATTAGGCAAGAACCGACAACCAACAGTAAGGTGTATAAGATTAATAAAGATTAATAATATCAAGGTGAAAGGTTAATAAACCTAAGGATAATGACAATACAAAGGTGACAAATTGATATACCATAAGAGAGATCGTCTTAGAGGGTTCCCACCCGAGCCAGAATCACTGATTTGACACTTTTTCTAAATTCATTCTTAAGATCAAAATTTTGCAGGTTTTTTTCGAGATTGTCACATGTGTTTTTGAAAAGTTAAATGCATCCTGGAGGTATCCACCTCTTACCTTGTCCAACCTCTGTGGGCTGTTGCACCTGTGCCAACTCTCAGGAGTTACCTAGACGGCAACTAGTGCTGCCATCTTTTGGGCGCTCTTCGTCCAGGAGAGTGTGGGCCCGCTAGAGTTGATTCTTTGGCTATTTACTTCTCGATTATTTTGTTTTAAATATATAGTATATAACTCCCCGCCCCCACGCCCTGCTGTTATAAAAGCTGGGTACAGCTGCTCCTAGGTGCAGCAGTACCCAGCACTGGAGGTAGCACACCCTGGTGTGAGTGGGACAAACTAAGGGTTGGGCTAGGACAACGGCAAGGATGGCGGCCATTGGCAAGGATGGCAGTGTTGCCGTGAAAACGATGACGGATTGTGTAAGTGTTGCTACCAGAATCGAAAATCTAAGTATGATAGGTTGTAGCCAATGGCCTAAATCTGAGTATTCCATGGGTCAATAGACATTCTCATGGGGGAAATTATTGGACGCAGGCGGATAAGGATGTGTGTGGTATAGGAGTAAAATCGTTGGACTCTAGTCTGTCTGGGTACTGTTTCTGATTGTAAATTAGGTCATTCTGACTTCTGCCAAGGGAAGAAGCGGGGGGTGCCGAAGGTCCAGAAAATTACCACAGCAAGACATTTATTTGTGGGAAGTAAATTGGTTATATTTCACCAGAGCTGAATGCTTTTAGATTGTTTTTATATTTAAAAATAAAGGATCGTCCGATATCCATCCCCCCCATTTCTCTACCCCTCCTACCTACAATATCCATTTGATTTAGTGTTAAATACTGAGCCTACACATCACCAACGTGCTGTGTAGGCTCCCACCCTATAAATAGCCTACATGTTGTCAACAAGGCTGTGAGTGTGGGTGTTATGTAAGGGTGGCAGTGGCTAGTAAGGGTATAGCTGTTGGGTGGTTGAAGCTATGTAAGCATGGCAGGAGTGAGTGACAACAGATAGAGGGTGCATGAATGTTTTGAAAACAGCATTTCTGCACCATGAACACAGTAGTTTTTCCACACAAAAGGGTAGCTAACTAAGTCAAGTTTCTCTCAGGCGAATTACAGGTCGCCACTTTCAGGGGAAAACATTAAAAATAAGGCCAGAAGGACGGGTCGTGTATATTGTTGTAGTGTGGGACGGACTGGGATGGACGGATGATGTATAGGGTACATTCGTCTGCCACCAGGGGGCAGGGTCTCACATTGTGAGTGAGGACGGATCTCTGGGGGTATAAATAGGGGTGAGATTTTAGGGTGAGGGCAGTTGCAGCCCAGGCATCAAGCAGTCCACATCTACCTTTCAAGATACTTCAATAAATGGGCTACTAGCTGAGACCAAGATTCATCTCTTATTGTTGTAATTGTTAGACAATGCAGGTCGTCCACTCGTCCATTCGTCCACTCGTCCATTCGTCCACATTCGTCCGAACTAAGTAGAATGATATTCCACAGAGAACTCAATGGCTTTCTCCTTATGTATTAGTGAAGTAATGACGGCGACAACAATGGTGGCAGCGGTGGGATAGTTTCAGATGAATCCCACCCTCTCTAGCTGTCAGGAGTAGGAGAGAACCAAGGGAACTGGACGAGTAGGCTGGACAAGTTGGCTGGACGACCAGACACAGATGGAGGCAAGCAGATTTCAGAAGATGAAAGTGAGACCCCAGGCATTTGATAGGTCTCGATTTTCGTCTGAATTCATTCACCATTCCTGTTTGGTTGTAGATCTTAACCTGTGGACAAATCAGCTATGGTTGGACAAATTGGACGAGGACGAATTGGACGAGGACGAATTGGACGAGGACGAATTGGACGAGGATGAATTGGATGAGGATGAATTGGACGGGGACGAATTGGACGGGGATGAGTTGGCTAGACAGAGACGAGCCAACCAGGATGAGAAAAGGAAAGGGTCACAGGAAAGGATTTTGCCTGGCTGGACCATTGTTAAGGACCTTGGGCTAAATTGACTTTTCAGATGAGGCCACCTGCCCTGGAAGCTCGTCCTGGCTCATCCTAGTTTGTCCTAGCTCGTCCTAGCACTGTATTGGATGTTGCAGTCCGCAGACGCAATTGGTGGAGAGAACAAGAAGACTCAAACACAGTGTAGGACAGGTGGCACCTGTGGAGGTAGGGAGGGAGTGCAGTCCCCTCAGGGGACCTGGACGAATCAGCAGACTAGGGTTGGAGAGTGAAATCATCAGGGTGAGGTGATTGTGAAACCCTACTTGCTGGAATCGGGCTTACACACTGTCGGTAGAGTGAGGAACAGTTCACTCAGGAACCTGTAGATGAATCAGCTGTGGTTGAACGAATTGTACAGATTGGCTGGACAGGGACGAATGGGATGAATGGGGATGAATGGAGACGAACAGGGACGAACGGAGTCGAACGGGGACGAATGGGACGAACGGGGATGAGCTGGCTGGATGGGGGCGAGCTGGATGAAGGAAACTCGACCACTGTGTGGAACAGGTGGGACCTGTGGAGGTAGGGAGGGAGTGCCATTTCCCTCAGGTAACCTACCTGGAAGTAGGGAGGGAGTAATAGTCCCCTCAGGGAGCCTACTTGGACGAATCAGCAGGCTAGGGTTGGAGAGTGAATTACCAGGGTGAGGTGATTGGGGAACCCAACTTGCTTGAATCAGTATACACACAGTGGTACTGGAGGTAGAGGGAGGAGCAGTTCTCTCAGGTATCAGGACGAGTCTGCTGGCTAGGCAGGGGAATATTGAGCAGTGTGAACAAATGAACAAATGCCCTGGACGAATCTACTACTTTAGGACGAACCAAAGAAGAGGGAGGACGAACCAAAGAGGGAAGAAGAGGGAGGACGAACCAAAGAGGGAAGAAGAGGGAGGACGAACCAAAGAGGGAAGAAAAGAGGGAGGACGTACCAAAGAGGGAAGAAAAGAAGGAGGACGAACCAAAGAGGGAAGAAAAGAGGGAGGACGAACCAAAGAAGGAAGAAAAGAAGGAGGACGTACCAAAGAGGGAAGAAAAGAGGGGGGATGAACCAAAGAGGGAAGAAAAGAAGGAGGACGTACCAAAGAGGGAAGAAAAGAGGGAGGACAAACCAAAGAGGGAAGAAAAGAGGGAGGACGTACCAAAGAGGGAAGAAAAGAGGGAGGACGAACCAAAGAGGGAAGAAAAGAGGGAGGACGTACCAAAGAGGGAAGAAAAGAGGGTGGACGTACCAAAGAGGGAAGAAAAGAGGGAGGACGAACCAAAGAGGGAAGAAAAGAGGGAGGACAAACCAAAGAAGGAAGAAAAGAGGGAGGACGTACCAAAGAAGGAAGAAAAGAGGGAGGACGTACCAAAGAGGGAAGAAAAGAGGGAGGACGTACCAAAGAGGGAAGAAAAGAGGGGGGATGAACCAAAGAGGGAAGAAAAGAGGGAGGACAAACCAAAGAGGGAAGAACAGAGGAGGGATGAACCAAAGAAGAAAGGAATTCGTCCATGCCTATGAAAACAGAAGAATTAATAACATACTCTTGAAAATACCACTGTTATATTTAACCTATTTATAAGATCAGTGGGTGTTCATGTTAAAATTGTAATTTTGGGGTCCAAAATTTATAAAGGGGAGGGTAGTGTTGTAGTGTGGGACGGACTGGGACGGACGGTTGATGTATAGGGTACATTCGTCCGCCACCAGGGGGCAGGGTCTCACATTGTGAGTGAGGACGGATCTCTGGGGGGTATAAATAGGGGTGAGATTTATAGGGGTGAGGGTGAGGGCAGTTGCAGCCCAGGCATCAAGCAATCCACATCTACCTTTCAAGATACTTCAATAAATGGGCTACTAGCTGAGACCAAGATTCATCTCTTATTGTTGTAATTGTTAGACAATGCAGGTCGTCCACTCGTCCACTCGTCCATTCGTCCGCATTCGTCCGCGTTCGTCCGAACTAAGTAGAATGATATTCCACAGAGAACTCAATGGCTTTCTCCTTATGTATTAGTGAAGTAATGACGGCGACAACAATATATAGGGAGTGGACGCTGATGGGTTGGGTGACGTCACAAATTGTTGATGTAGGCTTATCCACCCACAGGGGGCGGGGCGGTCACATCTCGTCCAGGGAGTGGCTGCTGCTAGTAGGCGCCTTGCGATGTGATTTAGATTATGTTTAGACCGTTTTTGTGTTATACTGCAACTCACCATCTGGGTCGCATTTTGTCCAGAAAGTACCGCTACGAGATAGGGCTACGCCTATATTTATTTTGGGGGAAGTAAATTGGTTTGTTTCACAAGATCTGGACGCCTAATATTGTTTTTATATTTAGAAATATAGGATCTTTGCAAAAACAGCCCTCGCAAACCAGCCGGGAGTTTCCCGGGCTGTAAATTATAGCCATTCAGACTACAAGTTGTGATCAGGCGTTGTGCTGTGTGAGGTCTGCATCCAGTTTTGCAGGAAGGCTGCAAGACGGCTGCAGACATTAAGAATTTAGCAGAAGAATCTATATTTCGTTAGCTTTTTAATGTAACAATCGAGGAGTTTCTACCTTGAATATGACAGCCAAATTCCGTCATTGTTTTTCTCCTGGACCATAGCCATGCATGGGGGGTTTTCTCGCTATGACGTCATAGCTGTAGATCACATGACAGCTCTTGGCTCTTCCATGCTGGTTCCCTCCCGCTGTGCCATGAACCGTTTGCACACATGCTTATAGCGGGAATGGCCGCCAGTTCAAATCATATTACAGGCATCGCTGGTGGTAAATGTGCTTATATCTTCTTTTCTAGACAATATTGTTCCAGTAATCACTGGCTAATTACGTTGCTTACTAACATACGGTAGTACTGAGACCAGAGAAAAAGCTGAATGAGCATCTATTTCGGGGGCAGAGACAGCAATAAAGGTTGATTCTTGTACTGTTGCGTTAGATTAGGATCCTGGTACGACTGCTCTAATTCTCGTGTAATAGCCGATGGCGGCTTTTTTCAAAAGCGGTGGTCGCGGAGAGTCAAGGGAGATTTATTTTACACAACACGCTTTTACCCGAGAATTGTGAATTTTCTAATACTTTTAGAACACGTTAGGAATGATTCTCACTTAAGTCTTAAGTCTATGTTTAATAAATATCGTCAGTTGTTTGGGAAATTTTTGTGAACTTGGTGTGGAAATATTCACCTTTTATTTCATGTAAGTCCCCGATGACATGAGGCCGTCATAGCAACGACCAAATGGGGAAAAATGTCACATTAATTCGGCAGGTGGAGACACTGTGTTGGTTCCCTCTTGTCCTAATTCCCTTTGTTTCCCAGCCTCAAACACTGACTGCCATTCTGTAGACTTGCTCAAGTCATCATGTAAATAACTATTATTGTGTCCACAATATTGCTTGTAAATAGCAGGTAAGCTAATTCCACATTTGGGGGACTGTGTATAGAAATACATGAAGTCAGGATAGTGCATATACACGGGGAGTTAAAAGTGGTGCAAGTCTAGCCACTATCTCGTAGCAACTTATCACTGAGTTCCAAGTTCACTGTTCACATCTTCTCCCATGGGCTCACTGGGCTAAAACACCTAATATTGGACAAGTAACCTTCAACAATCCTTTGAAAGTACCAAACTTTAGGACAAAATGAATGAATGATCGAAATACACCTGAAAATAACCAAACGGGATTTCAATCAACATACACCAAACATACCTTTGTAATTTAGGATCTAGGATTTTACAGCTGAATTTAGTAGAATTGACTGAATGGATACAGTTGCCGATTTGGGATGATCTGACCATTTCCCATAATGGAAATGTAGCATGCTCTGTGATTGTCTATCCCTGTTGGTTGATCAAGTTTGCTTTCACTCCATTTTATAACACATATATGTAAGTTTCTGAATCGAGGGGTATTAATCTTTTTCTAATTAAAAGACTTTGGTCGCTGTAGAGTAGTGTGAGTGCTGTATGAGATATGGTTTTACAGAATTAGGTCACTTACTCATGGGTGAACTGACAAGAAGTTGCACAATCGGTTTCCATCAATTGAAACCAAATAACCAAAAACATTTTGAGGAAATTATTGTAAATAATTACAGCTTTAATTAACCACAACCATCTAAGATCAACCCATTACCAACTATACTCTGATATATAAAGTATTTATAATTGTTCACCTTTTTTTTTCTTTGTTGCACCTTCATCTGATACTATTTACTCAATTTGTACCGTAGCCTATTGTTCTTATATAGAATCACAACTCTATAGTGTAACAACCCTGAAATATAAAATATATCTCAATATCTCTCCAGATCTATCTCCAGTTACCTCTGGATCCACCTACCTCGGAGCTTATGAAGAGCCTCTGGGTGCCAGTATGATCTGTCCTACACAACAAGTAAGTAAGTCCACGTACTGTCATATAGTAAAGATGTAAGATTATAAGTAATGTATTGCACTAAGCAGATGTGTAATTAAAAATCCATTATTTGAATGGGTTATATATACATGTTAATGTCCTCTTTAAGTGAGATGTTAGTTGAAATATATATTATAAAGATTGTGTCGTAATAGGTTAATAGCTTGAAATCAACACAAAGATAGAACCTTCATCAGAAAAAAGTAATAAATTGTAAATCTGATAAGTGATAACAGGGATAGCATGGAAGACCTGCCAATGCAAATCCGCAGATGGTTTGTATCTTGTATCAAGTTGTATAATGATTGTCCACTTTCCGGAGATGATGTCAAATGAATCTGGAAATAAAACTATTACAACAATAACAGATATGACTACTCAAAATTAATATACCCCTAAGCAGAAAGTATAACTATCTATGTTTACCCTATACTGTTCCTTCTTCCCCTAGTGAGCGATATTAGAGGGAAACCTAGCGTCAGCGGAAGTATGCAGGCGTTACAGCACAGCCATCATCCCATGTAATGATCATATTGGGTCATGGAATGGTTTCTTTGAATCTGGTTTCTGGAATCTGAGATGGAATAGGTCTCAGGCCTGAGTGATTTACTTCTCTCATCATCGGTACCGGCTAACTTCTCCAAAGGCTTGCTCAACAGGCTGTTGACAAGGTCCGAGCTTCACGACCTGAAGAACCGCTAGCTGAGACTGAGAGATTGGTGACGTCATGTGGGGTCTGTTTTGTCCCCAATTGGTAAGGATATCAATGTGCAATAGTTAATATCTGATATATCCAATGCTTTTCTTTTTTCTTTTTCAAATCTCACTTTCCTTTTCTACGATATTAGATCACATCACCAACATGATACTTTTCATTTTTGTTAAAGAATAATCGTTTGTAGGTAATGCCCAGAAAATAGCGGTTGTGTGTAGACAAATTGCATTTCTTTGTATATAATGATATTTTTTAGATTATAAAAATAAACAAGGTTTGCAAGTTTATCCATTACCATCAGGAAAAAGGCAAAAAAGAAAAAAATCTGTATCGTAATAATTGAAAAGAAGCAGCTTAGATCTGTCATAACAGCAGATGACACAGGTCATAGATAATAGTGGAGTGGTAATAGTTAAAAGACTCCTTGTAATCACTATGTAGTGGTGGGTAATGGGAGAAAAGATCTTTGTGATGAAGAAATAGTTGGTGCCATGATACTATTTGTTTCTTTGTTCCAGAAATAGGAATATCTGGTCGGTAATAGGAAAAGGAGTTTTATTTATGTATTTTCAGTATGCGTAATATCTGCTGAAAAAAGAGGAAATTTCTGTAACATTACATGTATATATCTTACAGATTACGACTATTGGACGTAACATGGTCTTCTAGTGCATCAAGATGATCGGTGATCCTGCCAAGCATGGATGCTTGGATTCCTTGGATTCTGTTGCACTACTACCACCACAACTGGCAGTCAGATCAACAGGCTTGCACGGACTGTAAACTCTTTTCCTGAGCACCATACTCTCTCACAGAAGATGTGTAGGCTTCCTGAAGCTGGACCAGGTGTTCAGGCTTCTTGTGCACGCCAGCTAGGACTGGCGACATCTCACCCAGACACGATTCACCAGATGGGTATGAATGAAGGCGACGAAAACCAGAGCACAGCTTGAGCATCAGGAGTAAAGGTAAGATATTTGTAGTATGGCTTTAGGGTAGAAACCACACTCTTATACACTACAGAAGCAAGAAGTTTTCTTTTGGTCCATTTTGTCTCATAGCCGTCTGCAGAGTATGAAAACAAAGGTGGCTGCCTAGCAACCCCTGCCACCAGTATTCAGGAAAGTCACCCCAAACAGGTTAATTCAACAAATGAACATACTGCATGAATGTACTGATGTCTCTGTTTCTACTTCTTATAACTGAACTCCCTCACTCTCTACTGAAGTTTCTAATTCTTATAACTGAACTCCCTCACACTCTACTGAAGTTTCTAGTTATTATAACTGTAAGAATCTGTCCTATAGTTTCAGCCTGAATCATGGCTAAGTGAGGCACTCCACAGCTCCCTATAACATGTATTATATACATATAATGTAAGAATCTGTTTCCTATAGTTTCAGCCTGAATCATGGCTAAGTGAGGCACTCCACAGCTCCCTATAACATGTATACATATAATGTAAGAATCTGTTTCCTATAGTTTCAGCCTGAATCATGGCTAAGCGAGGCACTCCACAGCTCCCTATAACATGTATACATATAATGTAAGAATCTGTTTCCTATAGTTTCAGACTGAATCATGGCTAAGCAAGGCACTCCACAGCTCCCTGTAACATGTATACATATAATGTAAGAATCTATTGCCTATAGTTTCAGACTGAATCATGGCTAAGCGAGGCCCTACACAGCTTCCTATAACAGGTGACCCAGACCCTGGAGGTAAATACTACTTCACACACTATATTTATCACATTGTAAAATTAAACAACTATAAACAGACTAGTTATTACTATTATTGGGCTTTTCATAATGAGACTGAACAAGAACATGTTTCTAATATTTTACACATTTTATTTTCACATTAAATTGGTAACTTTCTTATCGATTACCATGTTTTTATCCAATGATAATAATAGTTCATTTAACACAATATTACATTACATATCCCACAGGTAAAGAGCCACGCAACAGTAAGACACCGCTCATGCATACACCTTACCATGACCTGCTCACAGCACAGACAGCCAAGCTGGAGTACCTCATCACAGTAGAGACTATGATAGGACATCTTATCTCACTTAGAGTCATAGATGACTTTACCCGCCAAGACATAGAGGTATGTATTCTACTCTTGTATACATAGAGAGAATGGGACGAGGCGGCAATAATCGAAAATTTATCGTCCACATAAGCACGAAGCTGTAGGCAGAGTGCTTATGTGGACGAATCAAGTCCAATAAATTTTTGATTATTGCCGGCGAGTTCCATTCTATATTTATTATATGTGCATAAAATTTGATCATATGTCATCAGATATCACTGGAAAAATATTAAAGAAGTCTCAGAGAGCCCCACTGACAGCCCCGCTGACAGCCCCACTGACAGCCCTGTTAGTATATTGATGAATTAAAACGTTCTTATCATGGCCATTTCTTGGGCTACGTTAATAAAAACTTATATCATTCAAAAGAGAATTTAATGCTCTACTTAATGATGTGGGTTTTATTATGTATTTCTATAATTATAGTACCAGAATCACGGGTGGATTACCGATCGCGGGGATTTGTTTACATGCTTCGCAGAGAGTCAAAGCTCTGCAAAGCATATCAACAGAGCTATTTTAGACAACTACTTTTAGACAACTATTTTTATAGGACGCGTCCTATATGAATATTTTTATAGCACCCCACTTATAGCACTGCTCATATAGAATGCACGTATAATAAACCTTACTATAAGCTGCTCACAGCACAGACAACCAAGCTGGAATATCACATCACAGTAGAGACTATGATGGGGCACCTTATCTCCCTAAGAGTTGTTGATACCTTTACCTGCCAGCACATAGAGGTATGTATTATACTTTCATGTATTACATACATTGTGCAGGGTTGAGAGGTTAGTGGTGTAAGGGGTGCATTGATGACTTTACAATCGTCCCTAGTACCATAATCATGAAGAGAAAAGGGATATTTATCCTACAACTGAATCTGTTAAGCTAAATAATTACTTATCAAATGATGTATTTATATTGTAGGCCCAGGCCACAAACTACCAACAGGTGAGGTGCTTACTGGACCACATCAAGCGCGGGGACGTGGAGAGATTTGATGGATTCCTACAAGCACTAGAACAGACTAATCAGAAACACATAGTCCACCAGCTGGGCTTCAGTCCAACTTCATCAGTCACTACATCTGCATCAACTGCACTGCAGATACAGGCCCGCACATCTGCTGCAAATGCCTCTGAGTCACCAAATATGCATCCTGCAGTGCTGGCACAGAGCACGTCAGCCTCAGCACCTATTGCACCTGCACCCACTACTTCCTCACAGAGCACGTCAGCCTCAGCACCTATTGCACCTGCACCCACCGCTTCCCCACAGAGCACGTCAGCGCCAGCTACATGTGTATCAGACCGTGAGGCAACAGAACGTTTAGAAGGTAAACTATTTAATAATTGAGAATGAAAGGTATCAGTTGAGTTGGCAAATTGTTTTAGGTGAATCCGTTGTATCCGTATCTTTTCACCTCAGGGTAGGCTTTGTCAGGGACTGTTTGAGTATGCTACAAGAACGACATGCTGTTTGTAGGCAAACATGTGTGAAGGTGGACCATATGCCAGAAAAAGATAAATGGGATTGACAAAGAGCAAAGGACTAAAGACTGGCTGTAGAAACTGCGCCAAACAGACAAAAAGATGAAGCCACATCTATGGTGGGGTAGGAACAATGGCGAACAACGGCGAAAGTATGAATCAAGGTTGGTTTTGAGATCACTGTTGGAGGATGGACAAACAGTTTAATGGGTTCCGCCATCTTGCTCTTCTGGATTAACTTCTTCATGCTAATTTGTCACACCTGCCACACCTATTCAAAGTCTTGTTCCTTTTTGGATGACAACATTTTTCTTTACCATTTGATACTAACATTCTCTCTTGGATGCTGGCATTTTTCTCAATCATTTGGTCCTGATTGATCATCTTCTCCAATAGCAATGTAAGATTTCCAAGGACCTCACCCATTGTTGTATTTCTTTGATGCAGTGCTTGCTGGTAATATGTTCCTTGGTTTATGAAATTCACGTGGCTTTCTTTCATTCGGCATAATCATATCCCTGACCACCAGTAGCTTGTTGACTCACTTCTTGTGGTTCAGGCTTCATTTGGGCATGCATGTGGTTCTAGGCATTGCATCTACAGGCCTCCTCCTTATGCAGTGTTTGTCTTTGCTTCTCTTGAATTATATGTGCTCGTTTATCTCTTCTCTCCTTCTTTTTTCATTGCAACTGTTGATGCTAAAGTCTGATTCTTACATCTTCCTTATGAGTTGCCTATGCTCATTTCCTTTTTCCCTTTCATTTTCAGCTCTTTCTTTTCTTCCTCTAATTTTGATTCATACTTTCGCCGTTGTTCCTACGCCGCCGTAGATGTGGCATTTCTCTTTAAATCAACATGAAGATAGATTACGTAAGAAAAGTAAACTAGGTAGACATGGTCTGGCAGACATCAACTTGACATGGCCACCACCTCCGTTTATTTACGATAAAAAATACAAATCAAGAATCCTCTAATCTTATGTAATATGATTTACATCATACATATCATACTTGTTTCCCGGCTGGGAAACAAACAATAGGTGTGTGACCGTGTGTGGTGGAGAGAAGAGTGACCAAGGTGACCAAGGTGACCAAGGTGACAGCCAACTAGTGTAGTGGGGAAACACAAGAGGGCGCCCAACGTGGCAACCCTCCCCAAATATTTATATGAACCATATCAGCAATGCGTATATATTAACAGATATCACATAAATCATAGATCATAGATCAATACTTACACCATGTTGAATGCTTGGCTTTCAGCAAAGGTTAGGAGAAAGTTGGTTAATACATACCTCGGGATTGCCCAGCGGCATCGAGTCCTAAAGGATACTCCGGCCTATACTCAGTTTACTAATGACCTTACAGTCAACTATACCACACTCATCCTGAGTAAGGATGAACACAGCCATATGAAGTAAGTGACTTGACATGAACTTCAAGGTAGACATTCTGCCATCCATGCACAGACATGGAAACTTGTTTAAATACTCATAAAACAATAGCTTTCAATGTTAGAAACCAATCAATATGTCAAAGTGAACAGAGTTGGAGGGCTGAATTAGTAAGTTTAATTATACTATAAGGGACTTTCAACGTTGATCAGCCAGTCCTGGATGTTTATAGGAATCAGTATAACAACAATAACACAAGAATTAAACATGCTATTTTATGCCCGTTTATACATGGTTCTATCGACATCTCTAGCTGATGAGCCCTGGGAAATGGTGACAGGCGTGACGTCAGGGGAATCTTCATACACTAATAAGGAATCAAAACCCTCATTTATGATCATTTAATCAAAGTATTCTAATTAAATGTTTTATTTACATTCTCAGACTCAAACAGGAGGAAGTGTCACTGAATCAGCTTCTACATATGAAAGCAAGCAAAAACATCCTATTTTCCGGCGGACCTGGGGCCGGAAAGTCAAGTATAATAATTCAGATGATGATTCTATGGTGCAGGCTACAAGATAAGAAAGGTAAAAAGAAAGATAAAAAAGAGCTTAAAAATACATTTCTGTGCAAGATAAAACAGATGATATACCTTCCACCCAGGCTGTGTGCTGCAACACTAGATAAAAGCATACAAAAGGCCTTGCGTGAGTATATTGGGTCAAACCTATCGCCAGATGCCTTTTCTTTGTGTGACACTAATAGAAACGTGACAGCGATTCTTATTGACTCGCTAGACGAGGTTGCTGGTTTGGGCGAGCTATTGAATAACATCAGGCAGGCGATGATAGATGATGAATATATGATTATTGCCGGTGTGCGCCATCTACACCAGGCGTCCCACATATTCAGTGATGTCAACATGCTGCAAAATATATTTGTGGCTGGTTTTTCAGAAGACAATATTCTGAATTTTATTTCAAAGTATTTTTGTGAAAGGCAAGCTGAATCTGAGACATTAAAGAACATCCTGAAATCAAATGATAGGATTAGAACTCTCCTTGCCAATCCACTACTCTTGGTCATTGTGGCAATTTTAGCTTTCAACAAATCGATAACCATTGACGAGGTTGCTGATCTAAATGAGTTCACAATATTCCGTCATTTAGAAAGATACATTTCCAAGCGGGAATCCATTAAAGGTGATGATCTAAAAGAACTGCATGAGCTGGCATTTAATTATCTCCTCCAAGGTGAGAAACAGCTGTTCACCTCTGACATTGGTGACCTGGCACATAATCTTCCCTTTCTCAATATTGAGACAAACATGGACATGCCAAGTGCAGAGCGGGGTCACCTCGTTACCTGGACCCACAGAGCTTTCTGTGAATTTGGTGCAACCAAATTCATAGAAGAATGTCCCCCACCCATGCAAAAGTCTTTAATAACCCTTGTTGCTGGGAAACCAGAATTGACTTATGTGTTGGCATATATTCTCCGCATGATGAAATTTACCAAAGATGACTATATTGGCATTGTGAACACAGTAATTTCAATGCAAAGTAAGGTTGCTTCCCCCAATATAGAAGGATGTGCTTGTCGGAAGAATGATGAACTGCGAACCAAGATCTCTCGAATTACTACCACCCAGCAGATGAAGGAAGAAGGGCCCGGTGTCATCACATTCCAGAATATTCATCCCTGTCCACGCTGCCTTCCCCACAATAGGTACTGGTTAACAGCTGCTGGCCGTACAGTCATCGCCAACGTCCTGACGATCCTAGCATCCATGGAAACGGAAGACCAGGTGTCTGCCTTTCAAGGCACCATTGGGCAACTCCTGCCTGCCAAACTGTATGTCATAAAGCACTTTTCTTCTTTTATATACCATTATATTGTCTTAAGATTTATATTCTTTTTAGATTTAAATCAAATGTAACTAACTAAGTAGAATATCTCTTGATGTGCACTAAAACTTGTGTATCATCCAGCTTGGCATGTGACTGTGAGAACTCATCTTATGTTAAACCACAATGAACACAAATAGAACATATTCCGTTATTTGTATTTGATGTGTTGTCAGGTTGAGGTGTGAACTGATTACGTAATATGAAACATGATGCAATGATTAGTGATTATGCTATTAAATATGTTTATTAATTATTTTACATATTAAAGGTTATTATTATTATTCTCAGATGATGCAACCTGACATGTTAAAGCCAACTATGTATATACATACAGACCATGGATATACCCTCATTAGCATAATCTATTTTTATCTTGCTTGTCATGTACACTGTATCTACCTGTGATGCAAGCCAAGCCTCCTCAGTGAGGGACAATACATTAAGACAGGAGACAGGACCGTCGTTTCTCCCATCCACTATTCATTAATTAACAGTATTTCCTATATCAATACCTCACACTGGTGGAGAGATAGGCCTTACATGTTAATGAAGGAAGAGAATTGCCATATAGAGCAGCCAGAAAGCTATTGAGCCAGAATAGCCCGTTATTCACCCCAGCACCAAAGACTGTGGTACGCGGGGGGCACACTCCCTGCAGTTTCACCAGTACACAGACGGCAGGGTTGTACTATAGGTGTGAGACCTTCCCCACTACATGCGCAGAAAGACAAGGAGTGGATCTCTAAATTCAGTGGTACTTCCTCCATCGATATCTCACAGTGTTACAGAGAAATTATTCTCAAAATATTGATTTCTAGATGATATTAAGATAGAACTTAACACGAGCGGCATATATGACAACATATTCACAAAACGCTTGTGGCTTTAGATGAATGTCTTTCACCTGCGTTATTTGACCATTATTTACCTTTAGTCGTGTATGTCTCACAACCCTCCGACACGGCTAAAGAAAGCGCCTACAACCTTGCGTCATGAAATGAGCGTCATGAAATGAGCGTCATATCTTTTCAGATATATCTGAAAAGATAGGGTCAAAGATCCCAATGATAGTAACTTTTCTACTAATATTGTAGTATTGTATTCATTCTGCAGGAGCTGGCTCAAAGTTTTATTCCATAAATTGCTATGACTTTTTCTATGAATGACTGGATCCCTTCACTAGATATTGAGGGAATAGATACTCGTTATGTTGTCTATCGCTATGGAGGGACCCGTGGATGCACATAGTGTTGGAATGATTATGCACCATTGTGCCCAGCACAAGCCAGGTCAAATAGAACGCAGTGTTTAACTATGTGAGTAGTATATGGAAATGTGTTTTTGATGTAGGAACTGGGGCTGTAGGTATATGACAATGAAAACATATTCTGTTCCTTTTGCAAGCTCTGCTCCTCTCTCTCTCTCTCTTTCCTCTCTCTTTCCTCTCTCTGCTCTCTCTCCTCTCTCCTCTCTCCTCTCTCCTCTCTCCTCTCCCTCTCTCCCTCTCTCTTCTCCCTCTCTCTCCTCTCTCTCCTCTCTCCCTCTCTCACCCTCTCTCTCCTCTCTCTCCTCTCTCTCCTCTCTCTGCTCTCTTCTCCCTCTCTCTCCTCTCTCCTCTCTCCTCTCTGCTCTCTCTCCTCTCTCCTCTCTCTCCCTCTCTCCCTCTCTCTTCTCCCTCTCTCTCCTCTCTCTCCTCTCTCACCTCTCTCACCTCTCTCTCGCTCTCTCACCCTCTCTCTCCTCTCTCTCCTCTCCTCTCTCTCCTCTCTCTCCCTCTCTCCTCTCCCTCTCTCCCTCTCTCTTCTCTCTCTCCTCTCTCACCCTCTCTCTCCTCTCTCCTCTCTCTCCCTCTCTCTCCTCTCTCTCCCTCTCTCTCCTCTCTCCTCTCTCCTCTCCCTCTCTCCCTCTCTCTTCTCCCTCTCTCCCTCTCTCCCTCTCTCTCTCCTCTCTCCCTCTCTCACCCTCTCTCTCTCCCTCCTCTCTCTCTGCTCTCTCTCCTCTCTCTCCTCTGTCCTCTCCCTCTCTCCCTCTCTCCCTCTCTCTCCTCTCTCTCCCTCTCTCTCCTCTCTCTCCCTCTCTCTCCTCTCTCTCCCTCTCTCTCCCTCCCTCTCTCTCCCTCCCTCTCCTCTCTCTCGCTCTCTCTCCTCTCTCTCCCTCCCTCTCCTCTCTCTCCCTCTCACCCTCTCTCTCCTCTCTCTTCCTCTCCCTCTCTCTCCTCTCTCTCCTCTCTCTCCCTCTCTCTCC